>JAMKCH010034682.1:0-15318 GCA_023653785.1 Ophioderma brevispina | reverse complement strand
CTACATAACACACCGAAGTTTTTTATTTGGCCATCAAGAAGTTGTGCCAAACCTTAGAAGATATTGCCAAAGCGGATTTACATCCCGGCCAAACTGGCATAAGTCCTTCCATCATTAAACAGGACCATGTAAGAACTGAATTTATCAGTTGCCAGTAACGTTGTACCTGGACACAGTTCTTGTTTAAATGGCAAAAAAAACGGCTTAGTCTCCGCATGACCGTGGATTGAAACCATATCAATATCAAACCCGTGGAAATATGCAAGGGGACGTCTCACTTATTTGAAATCTACTATAGTGTCAAGCCTCACTAAAAGGCCATACCATTTACACCAATAATTTGATTGTGTCATAAAGGTGCCTTTATGTTTCATCTCCAGATCATTCTGGCTGCATAGAGGGGAGAGGGACGGACTATCTTGACCACGCTATGTTCACACCGAGTGGATACAAATGTTTGTTTTGGGACGACGTGTTGAACCAATCAATTAATCCATGAACATTCCAAATTTCAGTGAGAGGTTTTTAACGATTAGACGGGGAAATCTATGTTTTGACCCCAACCCCCGAATTGCAAAAATAGTTTATTACAAAACTTTTGGTATTATTTTGATATGTTGGTAAAAATCTAAGGAAATCTCTACAATTAGAAAGGGTATGCATACGGAGGAAAGGTTTGTATCGGGGAAAAAATTTAACTCTTCAAATCATATTAAAATATATAGCATTTTATTGAACTATTGCTAAGGTTCCAAAAAAGGTATAGTTTCCCCTATATCTGAAATTAAGTGTTAGAAAATGGGATGCAAAATAGTTCAAAGTCGTCCTGTGGTAAATTTACAAAATTGTTAAGGGCATCACAATCAAATGAAAAAATAAGTACTAAATTTGTGTTTAAAAGTAAAAAATGTGACTTCTCGATCTCTCTGCCTAACGCCCAATACATCCCGGCCAATTTTAAATTTTAATTTTAAAATTACAAAATCAAAAAACAAAAAAACACGCGTTTTTAACCTAATTTTAAAAAAAAAACTTCACACAATTTTTAAAAGGTAATCGGTGGATTTGAAATTTGACCTTGAAGATATTTTGCCTACAAACTATCGAACAACCACCAGAAGATAGGGCAGGACTAGACTTTTTTTAAATCGTTGATGAAACGTGATGAACATGTTGGTGTCTTTTTTAACACATTTGACCCTGTAATATATGTAGCGGGACGCGGCCCTGGAGCGCCCCCGGAGACTTCGGGGTAGTTGCAAGGGGCAGAACCTTGCGGTCCTTCTGAATGACGCACGGGACTCGGTTAAATCAGTTTCTCAAGAATGTTATTACAACCAGCCTTCGCCCTTGTGTCAGTTTACATCACAAAACGTCAAAGTACCCGAACTCCAAAAAGGTAACAGACAATCTTCAAAAACGACAGCAAACTCGCGAGGCGTGTACGCACCTGTAGCAGGATACAGCAAACACTGATGTTCCTGCCATAAATGAGGTGAATAGACATGCATCGTAAACAGAATCACGCGGTAAACGTTCGCGATGATTGGGCCACGTACGTGACCTCCGTGGCGGGCTTCGCGTGGATTGGCAGGGCGTGACCTTTCGAAAGAGATCACGATTCTTTCATGCTTTGCATAATTCGTTACTGACGTAATGGAAATTAATTGTTAAGCAGGAAGATCTAGGATAAACATTTGAGACATTATTTGTGACAAAATAAAACACTTAGAAAAATACAGGCTAACTCCATCCCGTTTCATTTGATCCATGTGTTAAAACCTTGCCGCATTTAACCCTCTGCTTTCTTAAATTATTTCTTAAATTTTTAGTATGTTATTTCATATGTCAAATAAACCAAATTCCTGTAAAAAAATCTCTTGTTTCATTATTGCGGTTGTGGGATTATTTTACAAAATTCATCCGTCTATATGGGAAGTGTCCGTTACAATATACGCAAATAAAATCATCAAAAAAATCATTTTACGCTATATTTTGTTGATGTAACATGTTTGTGGAGAGATAAGATAATGGAACTATTGCCCAAGCAAATAAATAATTTCAAATAAAAAACATTTAAACATTTAATGGGCCGGCGTGTATTTTTTTTCCGTAGTTAACTTGTTAAATTACACTATACGTCTGTTTCACTTTAATAAAATTTGAAACAAATTAAAATTTCTCAATTTAGCAGAGAATTGGTTCGAACCAGCGACAAACAGATATTAAGAGGCGTTCGTTAACTACAGACAAGCGATGTATTTGTTGGGGATCAATCTCATGTTATTAAGTTAACTGTGGCTATTAAGAATGATGCTGTATACATGAAGTTAACTACTGAAATGACAAATCACTTGTCAGCAGCAGTGTTCTGTGAAAAGCATGGCATTCCTCTTTGCTCTGATTTTGTTTCTTTTCTTTCTGCAAAGTAATCCGATAAGCTTATCTTGACATACCCACCATTCTGATTGTCACACCTGAGGTCTTCACCTATTCATCATAACCTTACAAAGGTATTAGTTCCCGTGTATTCCTCATTCAATTACTTGTGCTATTCAAGTTTGACCATACTTTTAATCTCCATACCTATGATTTAGAAGTCCCGAAATTTGAATGGACTTTACCATTCCGGCAGATGGCCGCCAATCCGAAAGGTGGAAGACCTCTATTGGGCTCCTTGTTTATAATGGTCCGTGAATAAAAATATCGGGAAGTGGACAGTGAGAGGATAAAGTGGGTGACACGTGGATTCAGGTCATTGGAAAGCATCCAGATTTGACACAATAGAGTACACATCTTTCAGATTTCTTTGAGGTCTTGAGACCTCCACTACCGCTCTTTATCAATTCTACAAAAGGTGTTCGAATTCGAAAAATACTTCATTCATCACACACACACGCACGTACATAACGCATCACACACACTAAACGACACACAAAAAATCAAACACGACACCAAAACCGCACCCGCCCATAACTTCGTATTCATTTCTTGAATTGCCAAGCACGCTGTAAAAACAGGATCGATTCAAATCATCAGTAAATAGGATTTTATACACAAGTGCGAGGGCCTTTTTTTCACCGGACACCCCATACCAGCATCCCCACCCAAATCCAAAGAGTGATTTTCCTATCCAAACGGTACATTTCTTGAAAACTTTCGAATATTAAATTTTGTTACATCATTAATCTATAAAACATTTAATCTCATGTTTATTTAATCATAATTTGTATTACTTGTGTCCATTTAAAATCATTTGTCATTCCTTGGTTTGTGAAAGCTGGTAATTGTTCATGATATTGATGACAACTAGGCTGCCTAGTTGCTATCAATAAGCTGTTTTTACCGGTTCTTAAATCGTTATTTTACAGTTTTCAATATAAAATAACGGTAGTGTATCTCCTTAAAACTAGGGGGGGATTTACTAGGCGGTTTGTAAATATACACGGAAAAAGAATCAATAATAAAACGAATACGTCAATATACAAAATTTCCAGCACACGTATCACGTTTTTTCGCATAGTTACTTTGAAGGAGCACAGAAAAAAGGAAAGGGAAAAAGAGGAAGAATGAACTACCTCGGTAGTACCTCGGTGGGGTAGGTAATAGTTGTTTGTTTGTTTGTTTGTTTATTTATTCTTTAAACCTGGGGCACTCAGCAGAGTCAATAACAAATAGCCTCTGTCTTCCCTGAGGCCCAGGGTTCACAATTAAAAAAAATACAGTTATTAATCCAGTTATAATTAAAATATACAACAGATATAGCAAAATATATATAACCTTAAAGAAGATTACATCTACATAAATAATAATCAATGCAATATAAACAGAGGCCAATTAACAAATAAAACAATATTGAAACTATACAGTAAATATTACCAAGCCAAATATTTAAAAACTAGGAATAACGGGCCTGCCCCGTGCTAAATTTAGATCAAAGATATTTCTATAATTGCAATTGCATTAATTTTCATACAAAATTATCAAACAGGCAAAATAGAAATTATAACCGGTGGTTTAATACATTCAGCTACTAACCACATAGTGGATAAATTTGCTGATTAACAAAAAAATGTGTTAAGTACAAAACAATACTGCTGTGAATTATTAAACAATTTAAAAGTTTGTTTTAAAAACGGCTATGCTGTTTGGAAAAGAGACTTTGAATATCTTAGAAAGAGAAGTCCATACTTTAGCCCCCTGAACAAAAATGAACGCCTGCCAGCCTCAGTTTTGGGTTTTAAGTTAAGAGCAATATTGCCATGTGAACTACCCCTTGTATTGTGCCATTGGTTGTCCCGAATACCTAAAGTAAAATAATTTTGAAGGTGTTCTGGAACAAGACCAGCAAGACATTTAAACACACAGTGAGGCACAGATTTTTCTTTCTACGATCAGATAATGAATTCCAGTTTAATTTGTAAACCGTAAAAGTTTGAGGGTGTCCTAACAGGAACTCTAAGAATAGCCCTCCCAGCACACGATTTTGAAAAGTCGTTTCAACCATAGTTTTAAGAGTATTATTACAATTGCCCCAGATAACATCACAATAACTGAGACGAGGAATCACTAATGCTTGGTATATGTATTCAAGTGGTCTGCTGACATCCAATCCCTGATACGGGTAGAACAACCCAATGTATTTTGAGATATTAACACAATATATTTATGTGGGGTTCCAAGTCATGGTTTGATCAAGGGTGAGGCCTAAAATATTGCAAGTAGTATTTCCATTATCAAGCGGGACATCATTAAGAATAGACTGAGATCTTTTGATTGGTACAGAGTTTGGGGCGGGAAAGAGGGTCGGGAACCGAATAGAAACGATTTGGTCTTCTTAGCATTAAGGAGGTTAATTTTGTTTTGTTCCATCCAAATGAGATTACATTGTAAGGTCAGCATTAAGCCGACCATTATATCAATATATCCCTAGATGAAACAATATTGCTGTATCTCAGCATATAAGTTTATTTTTGTGCATGGAAATAACATGGGGAGATCATTGATATAGATTGTAAAAAGGGGGGGTACTAAGATTGATTCCCTGAGGAATGCCACACCTCACAGGCTCATAACTTGAGATTGTATTTTCAATTTTGGTGGCTTGCTTCCTATTACATAGATATGATCCAAACCAATCAAGCTCCAGGCCTTCAACCCCATACAATGAGTTTGTTCAAGCAGCAATGCGAATATGGCCTAAAAGGGGTCGAAGGCTTTTTTTAGATCTATAAAAATGCCCCCCAACAAGTTGACCAGCATCAATTTTCTGAGGATATATTCAGAAACCTCAACAATTGGTGTGAGAGTAGAGTGTTTAGGTCTAAAGCAGATTGGTTTGGCAGACAGCAAATTATTTTCACACAAATGAGAATATAATTGGTTATGAACCAACCTCTCAAAACTCTTCAGACCACCAGGAATAATGATATTGGGCGGGGTAGTTGATACCTCTGTCCCCGGAGCCCCTCTTTAAAAAGAGGTGTGACCATACTAATTTTCCACTGTTGGGAACCTGACCCAGGGAAAATCAGATTGAATAAACTTGTAAGTTGCGTGCAAGGGGGCCAGCCTGACCCGCCGTTGATAAGCGAATACTACGCAATCTAAACCGTGGGCTTCCTGTATCAAGGGATCGAGTTAGAAGTGAGTTTGAGAACTTGGTCCACAGATATTGAATGGAATTTAAAATTTTTGAGAATCAAGATTGGTTGCCATTATTTGATTAGAAGGAGGGTCCAACTTTTTGGCAAGTTCTTCACCAACTGAGGAGAAATATTTGTTCATTGCATTAGCAATCTCGTGCCTTTGTATTACCATGCCATTGACTGTTTTCACAGTAGGAATATCAGAGTTTGTGACTTTTACCTGGTTAAAATAGTTGGAGGAGTTTGCCACAGACGACGTGGTCACCTTTATTTTCATTGGATTTGTGCTGGATATCGCTAGCCTTAAGCTTATTGCGCATGTTGTTTAGTTTATTCTCAATAGATTGGATTTTTCACAATCGGAGCCGCAGCAGATTGTGTTTTTTCGGCTCTCTCGCGCGCTTTCTGACTTTGGCGTTCGCAAATCTAAGTAATCATTGGTGATCCACTGGGTGGTGGTTTGAGCTTAATTTCTTTATTGGAGACATGTTGTGGCATGCAGGCAGAAAAAGATTTAAGAAGTTATTCCAACCTTGATCGGGAGAACCGGCATTATTAACATCACCCAGTCTTATGGCATTAAGATCATTAACAAAGCACCCTCGTCAAAATGACGATATGAGCGGGCCAATGTTTTAGGCTCACGTTTGGTTATAATTCCTTTCTGCTTGTATTATAAAAACGATTGGTCGCTGAAAGTACACAACCAAACATCTCTATTTGAATGAAAATGTTAGGCTCTGTTAGTCCAATATGGTATATACAAGTAGAAGAAGAATTTTTAGTGACCACGAGTTGGTTTATGAATTAGTTGCTGCATTTTAAATATATCATTGGTCTTTTCAAGTTTCTTTCAATCAGAAAGTATTTGTTTTGAATTGTAATGATTGAAATCACAACACAAATTATTCGCAGGGATTTTACCTTCCTTTAATTAGGAGTCAAGAAGAGTGTGTGAATGCATTTTTTAAAGTTTCGAGAAGTCATTTTCAATTTGTGATCTACACAGCAAACTATTAAATGGACGGTACATGGAAAAAAGACCTGCAGTTTAACCATTAAAGTGTCCTGATGAAGGTGGTTAAATTGGTTCCAGCATAGTGTATGGAAGTTGGCTGTTCACCTAAATTGCAACACCACCTCCATTACGTGTTCTGTCCCTACGGTGTAAATTGTAAGCTGGGGATTGCAATTCAGATGACAAAGATGGAGCATATCTTGGTTTCCATAAGAGCAACTATGTCTGGCTTGCAACAGTAATCATAAGTAGTAGATCTCATTTTTTTCAAAGAGGGAGTAGGTTTAATGCTACTATCTTGATCCTTTAGAAGGTTTAATTCCATTGTATGGGGGAATCAGAGTTGATATTGTTATCAGGGGGCATGCTGGATGGGGGGGAACATCGACCACACTGCAGTAAAGTAAATTGAGTCTGGAAATGTTGAACAAGGATTATTATAGTCTGAATGGCTGTGACAAAGATCCATTTGGGCTTGCTCGTGGTTTGAAAGACATTTGCTGGGCAGTTAGAAGTAATGCAAGTGATGAAGGTCAGCAGTACAAAGAAAGTAACAACAGGCAAGAAGATGAGGACGGCCATCAGCTCAATCTTGTTAGCACACAGTGCTAATGTCAGTCAATAAGTTTGGTTCAAGGTAGATGAAAAGGCTGTTATTGATTCTAACTCGGTGAAGCGGGGCCTAGGACTGTTCAGTCACCACTTAGATAGAATCAGTTCATGCTGCAGAATTTGCCTACCTTTACTGGTGATGTTGACTGATCCCAGATTTTTATGAATTTACTGGCCAGCAGACTCCATAAAAATCCAATACTATTAATAAAAATGTTAGATCAGCTTACTGTAAAATCATATTCTTGGTGTGCCTTGGATGGGCGAAGATTAAAGCCATTACAGCCAAAGTTGAGACAGCCGTTACTCCCAGCCAGGCACCTAGCTGTTGCATTTAGTTTGTGTGATGAAAAAGACCTTTCAAGTCTAAAGCGTGGTTGAAATACATTGCTAAACTAATTTTGGAAATGGACTTCAAAGATAATTTAATCTTGAGTTTATCTGCTAAAGTATCACGACCACGAAAATCGTGTCTTTCAAAGTGGCCCTAATGTAGAAAAGTCACGTTTGTTTGTTACACTCCCTGGCGACTCTGGTCCTTTGCGGCATGGAGAGCCGTCGACTGTTCATATGGAGTTGTATTAATGATGTTTTTAAACCGGTTGATTCTGGCGACATGAAGTAGTAGCCAGTTACTCTTTGAATATATTGTTGCGTGTGCGTCCGGAAGTAACTTTTCCTTTTTGCAAATAATTGTCAAATTAATTGTGACTAGGAGTATAAACTTACATTGCCAATATGATTAAAACAAAGTTGCGTAATATGAGACTTTATGAGTTTAACGAGGGAAATATGTGGAGGAGCGCGAGCCCCACTGTGCAGTGAGTGACATAACAATGAACTTATCAACTGATAAGTTTTTAAAAAGGTCTTTGGTCGGATCGCTAAAGCTAGTCCCACCAGGACGTAGGATTTCCCGAAGGTGGTCAAAATATTGGCGTGTATGAGAAAGCTAAAAATAGTAATCATTATACCCTGTGAAATCCTTGGGTTTAACATAATGTTGGTTTGGAGGTTATGAGCAAGAAGATGCCCCATTTTAGCCGACCAATATTAATTTTACGAGGGCTATTATGGGCTTACTAATCAGGTTTAGCTCGCATCTAAAACGGATTGAAATATCGGGCGGGAAATTTTACAGATCGGTATTTGAATCAAGGTAGTTCATCAAAATGAAAACTTTAAATTAAATTGGGCACATTTTACACATTTCAGTTCACACTCAATATTTAAATAAAATTGTTTGTCAATTAAAGGGGGAGGCGACCTTGCACAAATCTGGCGAATTCAAGGTATCTATGTTTCAGATGCTCGTTCTTTTGGATTGAATGCAAGTGATAGAATATGAGTCCCTAGAAAAATCATCACATCAAGTTAGCATTCCTGTTATGAAAGCCCGTTCTACGATCCTAACAAAAGCTAAATCTAAAGTATTTCATTTATGTTGCAAGAATCTAAATGTTCACTATATCGAAAAAGTAATAAACTATTTGTAACTAATGTGTCTGATTAATACGCCTACACAGTTTTTACACGTTTTCAAGCAAACAAAGTCATGCTTTTGACAAGATGAGTATATAAACCGAAGAGGAAGCTAGATTCACTCAAATGTAACAAAAGCCTGATGGATTGATGAACAACTTGCCAGCCTGCGGATGCCATTCACACAAAGTACTTCAACACTTTCGCACTACAAAAACTAACCAATTATCTGAACAAACCAGATACTGGTTGGAATATGTTTCTCTAAATGGGACAATAATATCAATTTATTTGCAGCTTCCTATCTTTTCCATTTTTAAACATTTGTTTTTTTTAGTTTTTTAAACAAACTATAGATAATAAAGGACCAGAAGTGGCAACCATTCACAAAACTCAATGACAATTGACATGAGTTATTTATTTTTATGACATCAAATTGTTTTTTCCATTATAAACATTGAACATGTTATGACACTAAAATAGGTTTTTTCTGTTTTTTTTTTACTGATTTTGCTTTGGTTTAGTTTACTGATTTGGGACATTTTTGTTCACATGGCGAAATTGCCTAATAATGAAGCGAAATTATAATTAAGATTGCACATACTTTTCTACTTTAAAATGAATAGATCTGTGTCGAAATATCAATTTTTGAGTTGCCATGGAAAAAAGGTAAAACCATGTACTTTAACAAGTTCCGTGCTTTGCCATTGTAATTCTATGGCCATTCTAAAAATCGCCGCAGCATGAAATTAGGAGACAAATTTTATTAGATTCCGAAGAACATCGGAAAGTGCAGTGAACATATTAACATTTCCTGTGCATCGTTAGACACCTCGAGTCAAAGAGAACAAATCGATTTTCCTATTTGTTTAACTTCGCTGGACATGTAATTCCTTACCTTTTAAAAATTACAATCTCTCTCAGGTCTTTCTCGACAAGAATCTTTGCAGGAATCCAGACAGAAACAAGTCAAGTCCATGGTTGCTATTATCAAAATGAAGATACATTTAACCCAGCTGGGATATTACCTGTCCAATAAAACAATGTTAAGTATTTGAACAACAATTACTTCAGTTCGACGCGTTTTACACTCACATCATTTAAATTAGCACAGCGAAAACAATTTGTTGGTGGTAACTTTGTATGAATTAATAATACAAAAACATTGTTACAATTGGTGTATAGCTCTCAACATTGCCAATTCCGAACACTAACAATGCTTGTTTGCACCGCTTTTCTCTGCGGTATTTCGGGGGCAACTGTATTCAAAGGTGGATGTGATGCGTGAACATGGACTTTCAAAATGCACCCCTAAACACGTATTTTCACCGACTTAAAACAAGCTAAAACATCCCTAAACAAGTCTTTTTATCTGTTATGATAACCTCAACAAGTACGCAGCGCATTGAATCGTAAATACCCGTATTACTTGCTTTGCTTTTAACTTCCAAGTTCCGATACAATATTTTCGATGATTTTGATCCCGGCTTAATGATATATAACATGACAATTTCAGGATTAAGGAAAAAAACATCCCTTTTTTCCATATTTTGTCTGTTTTTTGACACCCTAACGATTGTACGCGCGTACATCGCCCGTTGGAAACAAGACCCCTTTTTACGCGTTTTCTTGTTCACGCAGATCAGTCACCTTTGAATACAATGGCCCCCCGGGCTGCTGATCATCAATGTCACAGTGAATTAAATTTGGACAAGATTATGCCAACGGCAATGTCCATTTAAATTCAATAAATTTGGAAAGAAAGGGTTTCCTTGACGTAGGTATATAAATAATTTCGATTGTATGCAAAATCCGCTAAGTCATTCTTCATTGCAAAGGGAAAAATGAAACGTTCATTGTAAAGACGGGAATGCGTTATTTATATCACGCCTGTTTTCCGAATTTATAAGGGGGGAGTAGTTTTAATATTATTTCTGCAACATGAACATTCCTTTAACAGTGCATAAGGACTAACTTTTTTGTATAGATCAAAAAAGTTCCTAGAAAAAGTTAGTTCTAAATTTCAGTTTGTTTGTTATTCTGCTTGTCAAGTGCGAGCTAGTTTTTAATCCACACACCACTGTCTTGTATTCATTTCGTTTTCCGGTAGAATCTCCAATTGAAAATTTGAGCAGAATACTCGCGATCGTATAGTTTTGAAGTGGTTCAGCAGTAATGCCATATATGGCCAGGCACACCTGTTCCTGTGATTTATGAATATTGAGTTTGCTATATCTAAATCCTTTTTGTGTTTGCAAAATGGCCAATTCAAGGTCATCAAAAATACTTATCCCGTAATGTAAACCCAAACAAAAATGTATGAAATATATGGTTCATTTTATCTAACAACATCATAAAGAATTTGAAAAAACCATTTAATGGCGAATCTGATCGTGTTGAAGTTTATAAGCAAAATATTATATAGGAACTCGGATAAACTGGCGAGCACAGAAACAAAATAAAGACGAAAAATACACGTCCGAACCCGGAGCCTCTCTCATTCTAGGCGTGAGAAATACCACTGAGTCCACCGAAGACTGTGTTAATGTGGATACCAGTAAGAGCACTGGAACTACATAGTACTAAAATGCGAGAGCTCCGGGTTCGAGACCGTTGTATTTTTCGTCTTTATTTATTTCGTGGCTCGCCAGTTTCTCCGACTTCCTATATAATATTTACCCATTACTTTCTCGGGTTGTATAATTAACTTGAATTCTAGCGTGCACTGAATTAGTTCGCTTGGTCATGATTCTGCTAGCAGCAGCATATAAGGTCATCCCATTCTATAATATAAAAAATATAATTAGGCCGTTGAAACTCGGAATGAAATGAAAGACTGAAATACACTAGTGCTCGTTCACTGGTATCCACATTTAACACAGTTTCTGTGGCTCAGTGGTATTTCTCACGCGTAGAATGCGAGAGGCTCCGGGCTCGAGACCGTGTTTGTATTTTTCGTATTTATTTACCCTCGTTCTGTGCTCCGCCCAGTTTCTCCGCGCTTCTATATAATGATTTACCAATTTACTTCCGGGGTTTTGTATCATTTACTTGATCTCGCGTGCATTGAAATTGAGTTTCGTTTAGTCATTAGATTCTGCTAGATCATGCATATAAGGTCCTCCCTTTCTATAATTTAGAATAAGAATTCCACATACAAGCAACACTATTTTGTAATCGCAAGACTGGTAGATATGTATAATTATCAAGAAACCCTATACGGCTGCTCCCTATCTCGTAATAATCAGGGTGAAAAATGCATTAAAATTTTGACTTCAGCAAAACTTTTGTGTTCTAGAAAATACAGAAGAAATTGTTTGTAAAACTTACTTTAAACATCTGCTGCCATTTTAAGTGCGGAAATAGAGATTTTAAGAAATATCCCTTTAAATGTAATGATGAATTTTACTAAAATGGTTTTTTAACCCTTTTTTTATATAAAACTGATATAAAACAAACTTCGTTATGATGGCCTGGTAGGACATTCAAGGCCCCATAATCACATTTTTCTGAAACAAATATAAAATCTTTAATTTGAAGGCATTTAAACAACGGTGGGGTATCTGGAGAAATCAATTGAAAAAACTGAGAAGGTAAAAAGATTCGATTCATTCACACCGGAGATAAGGCATGGTAATTTTCGGCTACTGTATTTGCGAAACGAAACGAAACGCCCATTGGCAGTTACACAGCTTTATTTCGTAGCATGAATCCAATGGGCGTTTCGTTTCGTTTCGCCAAATACAGTCAACCCTGTAATTTCAGCCTGTCAGCCATTTCTTTCCAAAGTCAAAGACAGAGGAAATACTGTTTAATTGTTAAACCACCAACACTTATAAATACAAGGATATAAAATTAAAATCCCAAAAGATGGTGATTAGGGACCAATCCATTTTCAGATTCAAAATTCATACTTATAGATTAAAATTTTAAGTTTTATATCAGATTTAATTTTAAATCTAAAAATGGATTGATTTTTTTTATTTTTGTCCATTTAGAGTGTTAACATTAAACAAGCACAGCAGTGAATAGACGCGAATCGTTTTATGCAATATGCATTATCTACTATCAAAAAACCACAAGTTGTTTCCCACGATTTTGGCGGTGAGTGCCATAAGCAAATGTGCCAGGGTCTCACCAAGAAGGCAGAGCACGATCCACTTAAATCAGAACACGCAATACTTGGTGTTTACCTCCTGTGGAAGAGATTTACATTGGGTCCTGTAGGAGGTTGTAGGAATTTGTGCTACTTTCAGGACTCAAAGATAGGCACCAAAATCTTCCGGCCGAGTTATTGGTGATTATAGAGTTAAATTGAGTACAGGAAAAATGGTAAGAAATGCTTGGTTTTGTACGTCTATAGCAGGTCTTATTTGATTGGTTACTCAGCTAGGTTCTTATCATGCATATATATGTAATAAACCAATCAGTATTATGTGTGAAAAGAATATACCTCAGGGGGTTAAAGACTGACTCAAAGGGTATTTCTTTGAAAAAATAGTCCGCAATTTCCCAACCCTTTCAATTGGATATTTTTTTAAACAATTGAGAGTTGTCGTTTGCTTGTTGTAGTGATGGCTAGTTTGAAAATTAAATTTGATACATTATATCGGAATTTAATTAATTTGAATACATTGAGGACATTGAAAAGCGTTACAAGTACGGCGACTGCAGTTGAAAGCAATTACATTTCGTTTAAAGTGCATACCCTTTACCTGCGGGCAAAGTATACGATCACTGATAGATATACGATCACTGATAGATTGGTAGGTTCTTCTTTCGGTTTTTGTACACGAAAAGGATATTCGCCTTGGTATACAAGTGCCTCCGTAATCTATTTGATCAATAGTGCTTTTTTTAAAAAATTGCCCCACTAGATTGCCTTGAAGATGAGAAGCTAACTGCGTGTAAAGAAGAGAGAGAGACGAGGAGTGAAATCTTGACGAATTATCGTATGGAGCGAGAAGGCGCACTGCGAGAGCGAGACAGATCGAGAGTGCTTTTGATGAGAGAGACCATGCCGAAGTAGATGGAGTGGACGTGAGTACGTGAGCAGCGACCGAAGAGAGAGAGAGCGAAGAGAGAGAGAGCTAGAGAGAGAGAGGAGAGAAAGAGAACAGCGAGAGACGGAGAAGAGACGGAGTCCCTGACGGATTGAGAGTTCGAGAGAGCCAGAGAGAGAGAGAGAGAAAGGAGAGAGAGAGGAAACAACCGTTGTCAGAGCAGCAATTATGAATTTATCAGTCATCTTAAATTAAGGTATGTTTTTCAACAGCGTCAAGAAACGATGGCATGAGAGTCCTTTGCTTGGTTTGCTTTTCACTGAGCCTATCCTGTCTGCCGGTACGGTCGCTCGGTCCTGTGCTTCTGAAGTAAATTGTCGTTTTATATTAATCAACGTTATGTTAGGTATTTTTCTTTGTAAAACGCCTTGAGCCCTTGGTTACCGGCGTTGTTTATTATTATTTTATTATTAGTATGTATGTATTATTTATATTATTATTATTTCGTTAATCAATCTTCCATTAACGATCAGGGTATCGGTAATCACTAATCGGTATGTAAAAGCGCTTATTAGTAGGTTTAAATATAAAATAAAACGAACGAGTTGGCAGAAGGATGTTTCGCTACCCATCGAGGTCATTATCTCACCAGATATGCCAAAAATATAATAACTTAGTGGTATTCTATATACTACCGGATTTTTCAACTACGCAAGTACCAGACCCAAGTATGATTGGACGGCCTATTGAAAGTTTTAAAAAAATCGTGAGCTATCGTGGGTTATTTTTGTACTACACCTTCAGAACAACTACATGCCTTGACAATGGGTTCATGTGTAAAAGGTTTTTTTTTTCTATATAACACGAGGAACCACTGGCGAAATCAACGATTAAGTGCACCACCATCGGCCAGGACAAGACGATGCTCTACGATGCTCTCGCTAATTTTATTTTTCTACACTAAGTACTTCATTTTTGCCAATCGCCTTAAGATCGGATGGGTGTATGTATATGGTGTAATCTCGCATTGCCGTAGATGTGCTGAGACGCTTATAGTACACTTCAATAGTGTGTGTGAAATGTAGTTAAGCGAAAGAGGGGGTATACTGTCTCTCCTCTACTGCTGGTTATTGAACACTAACGCAATTGGTTTATAGGCCAGTGAGTTGCTAGTTTGTTGAAGATATCCGAGTTATCGTTTCGCAGACTCTATCGATGTTTTGATGCGATTGGCTAATCTTTGCTTTCAAATTTACTGAGTTATTTGACTTATTTATGGAACACGTTTATGAAAACACGGCACACTGACACCCGGTGTGTATCTATAAAAACAATAAAGAAATTATACACTGCGTTACAATATTTTTGAATCTTAGAATTAAGTACAAAAACGAAAATAGAGATTATACGATCGAGTACTAGGGCCAATCACGATCTCTTATTTGATAGACACAAGTTATTTCCTTGTTTCGAGGATACCCCGGAATCACAAGCGGATGCGGCTATTATGTTACAATACTGCAGTTTGTTCTTATAATATTTGAAAATATGGCCC
>JAMKCH010034681.1:0-20338 GCA_023653785.1 Ophioderma brevispina | reverse complement strand
TCAAAAAAGGAAATATTTTGAAAAAGTTTCATATTCACTCCCTGTGAAATCATAATTGTCACGAGGGACGCCAAAACAGAGAGGGAAAAGTGTATATTTTTACGCGTATTTTAATGGACTTCATTGTTTTTGTGGTGTGCGCCTGGGAGACGGGCTATTGGGTTTCAAAATAAGTTCCGGTAAACCAAGGAAACACACGTCGGGTTTGTGAGGAAAAGCTTGATATTTCACTAACCAACATGTAATCATAGTCTATACAAGGAAGAAAAGCATAATTTTAATACAAATAACTCACTAACGAGGGGAAACATCCAAAGCGACGTAAATTCACGTGACGTGACGCGACGCGACGCGACGTGACGTGACGTGACGCGTATATTAGATACAAGCCCTTCAGCTTGAGTTTGACTTTGTCGAGAAGAAAAAAAAGTTTGATGAAATGCAAAACAATCTGACAATATCAACATGATCAAGGAAAGGGGATGGTCTGATGTTCCGATCGTCTTTGGGATCCCTGGGCCCTGATTTCCCCGGAAGTAGTATCGATTTTGATTATTGATATTTTTTCGTCCTTTGTTATCCTGAAATTTGACCATTTTTGAGCCCTCAAATCCATTTCATTCCCAAGATAGAAAAAAAACAACAACATTGCAGCGGTGGTTGGTGCATGATGATCGCCGGGTGATCGTTTACTCTACAAATGTCAGGAAACTTGGACAATAATTTACATAATTGTCGTTGGAGAAGTTTCCTCAAAAGGACTCAATCAAGATTCATCTACCATGTCTACGGAATATCATTCAGCACGCTTTCAGGAATTTTAGACATGAGTTTTATGACGCGATGACGCATTAGGGAGCGGTCATTATTTACGTCGGGGTTTTTTTTTTTTTTTTTTTTGGGGGGGGGGGGGAATGGAGGATTTCAACTTTTTTTGGCAAAAATTTTCACGTTACCCCCCTCGCTTCCATTCAAAAATTTTCACGTTCCCCCCTTGATCATGCTGATTTCCCCATTTAAAAGTTAATGTTCCCCCTCTCTCATTGATGAAAAAATTTCACGTTCCCCCCTCTCTTACAAAAATTTTTCGGGTTCCCCCCTAAAATCCTCCATTCCCCCCTGGCGTAAATAATGACCCCTCCCTTACAGCTTGGCGAAGTCTACGATGCAGGGCTAGGTGTCAGCTTCTAAGAGATTTTGGCCCCAAATTATGCTCCAGGACCAGCTGCTCCAGGACCATATGCTCCTGGAGCATATGGTCCTGGAGCAGCTGGTCCTGGAGCATATGGTCCTGGAGCAGCTGCTCTGGACAAATATTCTAAGTCAAATATGCTCCAGGAGCATCTTTGAATACGCAAATGTTCCTGGAGCATAAAGCAAATATGCTCCTGGAGCAGTATTTGACTTAGAATATTTCTCCACTGCTCCAGGAGCATATTTGCCATTTGCTCCTGGACCATTTGCGTATTCAAATTGCTGAAATAGCTGCAGTGATAGGAGCAGGAGAAGATGCCGAATTGCCCAGGTGAACCAGATATAACGATACATAGAACGGATCAGCTGGTAAAACGGATTTTGCATGAAGAGTAGCCCAACTCTGCCACCTTCCAAAAGCATAAGAGTATTGTCTAGAAGTGCTTGGGGCCCGCGAATTCAAGATAATATCTGGCAACTGACTTGTAAGCTCGCTCACAACTTCACTAGAATCTGTCTGCTTGAATCTTCCTTTCCAATGCACCGCTTTTGGAATATAGCTGTAGATAAAGAAAAAGAATCTGAGAATCAAACAATATAGCAATGTACAGTATCAAAACAAATTAGCGCACAAGTTAAAGCGCGTCAAACGCGACCAAACTGCATGATCAGATTGACGCGTAATTAAAGGCAAAAAATACACCACAGTTGTGGAATTAGTGTAACAGGGACAACTTTAAGGATAAAGGGGCAATCTGAAAGCCCTAATATACATGAAAAACATCCACAAATCAAAAATATGACCAAAAAAATGGCAAACAGCCAGAAGGTTTAAATTTGGAACAAAATCTCACCACATGAGGGAGCATCCAAACGACTGTACATGAACACTTCAACAGAGCGTAGTCTGCGTAGAAGGCATAAAAACTCCAGCCACTCCTAAAATCTGATTGCGAGACTAGTGCTACTGCACAATATTGGCAATAAACATAGAATTGCCACCTCTTCCTGCTTTGAACAGTGGTTGCAGGACCTGACTCCTGATAAACTCAATAATTTCGAATTTAAACTTCTAAGGATAATACCATCGGGGAAAAGAACTACCCAAAATGGGGCAGATCTCCAAGCTGGCGCACACACAAAGTGCCGGAGCATTGCCATTCACAAGATGCAAAACCACGCGAGCAATAAGGTGAATTGGGAGGAGGAACAAACCAATTATTTTCACCTGACCAGTTTTCGGTGAAAGCGTCTATAGCTTCAGAGCCAACCAGGAATCCAAAAACATGGAATTAAATAGGGGCACTTTGGTGTTATAGTAACTGGCAAATCTGTCAATGCTATGAGGACCCCAGAGTTTTTCAAGAAAAACAAACATATCACGGGGAAACCTCCCAATCATCTGATGATAATCTTGATAAGAAAATTGCTCTTTCATTTGAGATATGGGAAATCCAGTCGAGCTCGAGAATAATATTGTGACGTACCAGCAGGTACGACAAATTGAAAGGGGCATATCCTGCAAATCCACTTTCATACTGCCATGATTAACAATATGAACAACAGCCTGGTTGTCAGAAAAACTCTTTACCTGGCGTGTTGAGTAAATACAGCGAATTATTAAGATAATTCCACAGCTTTTTAATCCCTCCACGGGAACAAACTTCTTTCTACCTCATCTGACCAAGACCAGGACTTATATGATGATCCGCATGCTACTATGTAAACGGAAATTCCAGAAGAACTGGCTTCTGAATAGACGATCTTGGAACAACCGGGAACAAATGAATAGGTGAGGCTTTCCAAAAAATCAATTATTAGTTGAACCAAAAATGAAGTCCTCTAGAGCATAGGGAGCAATAGAAACACAGCATTCCAGAAGGTTCTGGCTTCAATGGAACAATGCATAGCTTTAGTCATGAGTCTAATACATAGAACCGACAGCTAAATAAGCTGAGATCATCTTGGCCAGTAACGCTTAGCCAATTTTCTAACCGAACACAGGTTGATCTGGGAACTTGGAACGTCGCACGCCCCGACAAAGATACTCTCAGGAAATAACAAATATCATCTTGATACTAGAATGCGCCTCGAGGCAGCAGGAATCATTCCTTGCTCTGATTAATAACAAATCCAAGCCATTCCGTCTCTGAGACGGGATTCCAAATACTCTTGGAAATATTTGGAACAAAACCAGAAAATAATCAGGTCGGCCTTAAACTTGAGCACTGTGCGCAAGCTAACTGTTTCTTTTAGCGAAACCAAGGCCTATCTAGGAAACACACACAATCTTGATACCTTGCCTCTCCATTTTTTAACAAGAGGGCGAACAACTTTAGTGAATACATACGGGGCTGTAGAAATGCCAAAGTAGTGCAAAAACAGTGAACTTGAAAAAAAAGAAAAGAACCCCCTTATAAACCCAGCAGAAACTAAATTGTTGATGAATAGGGCGAATTACTGATGTGATGGTATCCAGATTTCAAATCAAAATGGAAACATGGACCCACCTTTTTCAAAACAAAAACAACAGGAAGCTTACGCAAATCCTCGTACTTCAGGGACTGTTTCAACAAAAATTATTGACAATCCTTAAATCTAGAATCAAAACGATGTACCTGATCTTTTGCACTGAAACCGCATAATGATTTCACCACACGAAGGTTGAATAGGACATAAAACTATACTGCCTAACTCGATCAAATCTGAAATGGCAGACTGAACAAAATCACTGTGCTGAGAGCCGACATGTTATTTACAGCGTTACTAGAAAGAAAACACGCACCACAGGGGGGGGGGGGGTCGTGCGGTGTTTCAATACATGGAAGAACGTAAATAAAGTATTTATTATGGTCAATAAGAAAAACTACTAGTGCCAATTCGCACGCCAAAGATTTTACGAACCGACCTGCAACTTTGTGGAACTTGAATTAATTACCCTCTTAAAACTCAAAATAATCTTCGGAAGGTAAGGAATTTGAGGGAGGAGCAAGAACATGAAGGACTAACTTGAAAATTGGGATATTGAAAAATACTAAACACTCAAACTTGGTGAACTGATCTTGGGTTACGGTTGACAGGTGATTATTTACTCTGCTTCTGTTCTGGATGGGTCAAATGATCTGGTATCTTGTCTGCTTCATTTTGCATGGCTGGACAGGATCTACGGACAATGGACTTCAATTACGCAGGCAAGCAAGAACGTTTGCCTGGAATTTTGAAGAAACGTTGGGCACGAAAAAAAAAGGCTGAGTTAGGAACAAAACAGGCGGAGGAGCAGAGGAGCGAATGGGGACGGGGTATAAACTCCTCTGAATTTTTTGGCAGAGCTAGAATAAGATTGGGTTCTTTTTAAGATTGCTTGGAGGCCTATCGACGATGTGAGGGAAAAATGCGTTTATCATCGTCGGAATCGTTAGCCAGTTCAAAGCCTCATACTATTTAGAAGGTTGATACAAAAAGAAGGAAGGGATAATCTGATAAGTAGGATTAAGCTTTGACTGCTGTTGAATGTGGTAGTCTATGAGTTAGTATAACTCGGTCATTTCCCCATAAGCAGGAGTACATCATTAACTAAGCTGCGCTGCTCAAATTGATTTCCAAAAAGATTTGTAGCGAATTAAAACTGATCTTATGCCCCTCTCTTTTCCACTTCAACAGATTTTGAAGCCGACTGGATTTTAGCTTCAAAAATTTTAATGTTAGCCTCCGCTATTTCTATCATCAACTAACTTTGCATGAGAAATTTATGCAAAGTCAGCAAACATTCTCTAATGTCATCCTTGGTGGCTGGAAAAGGACATGACACAAGTAGCAAATCAATCGGTAGCGAGAAATAAAAATAGGTGTGGTGTTAAGCTGTAGCAAGCGTGAAGTGACTACAAACCACGCTACCTTGCCCATCACTATTGAATACCAATTAGCATAACAAGGGTAAAGTGGATTTACTCTAATTCGCCCCGGTACTCAACCGATTAAATCCCACATTTGATTCGGCCTGGATTCGGCGGTGTCTCCTCGATCTTACGTACGTCGCCTCTCGCCGCTTGTACAAACTACATGTACCTTCGCACCCTTCTCTGACGTTCACGGAGATTTAACCCATCTAACCCATCATGTGCCTCTGAATGTTTACGTAAAAAGTCAAAATTGGACATCAATCCTACATCGCAAATCCCGAACATATTTTTTTTGGGTGGGAATAACAGTAAACAAATAAAGGATTCTGAGTAAGTGTGAACTCTAGTGGTTTAAGAATATTGTGCCAGGAAAAAGTTGTATTGTGGGTGAGTTGATTACAGTGCCCAATAGAAACGACCCGTGCCGTTATCCACCTTTTCCTTGCTCTTCACTGGTTAAGAGAATTTCCCTGTAAAATGCAGGAGCTTCACTAGAATAAACACTGGCGTTATGTTTTCAGTTTGTAGACTTATGACCCATCTGTCACATTATGCGGTGACAATTTGAATATCATTAAGTATTGTAAAGAAACAATATAACCAATGTTGGTGATCTTATTAAAAAGGAATTTTGATTGTGGAAATAACAGCCCAACATTTTTTTAGACAAATAATAAAGAATTGATGATGTGAACGTCACGGCAATTGCAGTGATTGGTTTATTTATTTTGCTTCGGGGACACCATTCAGGTAAAAAAGACGGACGTATCCCTACATTGGAAAAAACCACCGATTATCGTCATCGACGTCGTTTTTGAATCAAGGGGAAAAGGTTTAATTTTGCTACTGTTTAGACATAATAAACGGTGTCTTTTGAAAAAAATTATAATAGCACGTGGGGCAGAGGGTGAGAATGTTACAGACCTTGATTTAACATAGTCGGAATTACATATCGGTCGCCCCCGAAGAGCAAACTGATACCTGACAAGTGACCTGGTACCGAAGATGTGGACACCAAACTATTCATCTCGTGACCGTTATAACTACAATACGGCAAAGCAAGCAAGCATTCTTGTATCTCCTTGTACAGCGTTAATTGATCAAATGTGAGACTATACATGTGGTTTCTGAGGTAAAGACTAGTTTCAATGCTTTTGAAGGCGTAGTAAAGACTATTTTTAAATGCAGTTCAAGTCATATGTGGTACTTTTTCAAAGAAGTGACTATTCGCCAGACTAGTCCGGCGAATACTGTTGTGAACTCTATATTACCGCGGACAAACTTATGCGGGCGATATTTATATAGTATATCTATATATCACAATGTATTATCGGTTTATTCCGTAAAGCTATTATGTAGGATTAAAATCATCACCACCGCATCCTCCCCTCGCTAGTGTTAGTGGATAAGAGGCAACGATTTTATAATGCAGGTTTATCACAGGTTCGAATCCAACCATGGCATTTGTCAAATTAAATGTATTTCAAATAGTTTTAGAGTTTAAAGAGGAATATTACTAAGTCCAGTACGAAAGCTTGTCCGGTAAATAGATTTCACAACCGTAATTCGCCAGACTAGTCCGGGGAATAGCGTTTTGCCACTTTTCAAGACCGTACTTACCAGCATCGGTGGGAAGATAATCCTTAATTGTTTTCTCAACATGTTCAAAAAATTAAATCAAAGGCAAAATAAGCCTCCTTAGTGATAGCCATGCAACAGTAATAGTAGAAGGTCTGTCAAGCATGAATTTGAAAACATTTAAAATCAATGATAAGCTTATACTGCCTCGGTGACCACAATCACCATGTGACTGTCATCTCAACGCAAGGACTGGCATGGCACCGCAAGCTTCTAACTCGATCCATTCCCTGATCTAAATAGCAAATGTGAACTGATTTTTGTTAATCGGGGTTCTTCCAGATCTTGGGGTTATCTCATGGACCAACGGTGTGTTTTGTTACCATTTGGAATCAAAAATGGTGATTTGGGAGGCCAAAATACCTTGCATGCAATAACATTGGGTTCCGGGAATTTGCACACCCTCCAAATTTGTTTTACGCCAGATTTTCAGGTGATTGAATTCAGGGCTTTAATTTGGTTTTGTATTGAATGTACACTGTTTAAAAATGCTATATATGTGAGGGGAATTTTTTTTAGCTTGTTATCATAATATGCAAAAAATAAAAATCATGTCAAAAATCAGAAATCATTAGGGGCAATAGGCAAGGTAGACGAGTTTCCACCCCAAAACCTCAAAAAATATCAGTAGTTTCTTGGTTGATGTGGCATATGGTAAGTATTTAAAACTTACATCTTTCTGTTTCAAAGTATAGTTCCGATTTTACGATCTTGAAGAGCAATGATTTTTTGAGGGTTCAAAATTAAAAAAAGAAAAAACCTAAAAAATTAAAAAAAACATTGCTTTTTTTGCCATGAAACACCTTTCTTTGCATTTCTTTCTCTCTTTGACTGAGTGCTTTTTTATGTTAATTACAAAGATCTCAGGACAAAGAATCAAAAATTGGGTTGTCAACCAGATATTTTAGAAAATTAATTTTTTCGACCTGTATAAGTGTAGGGTATAGGCTAGGTGATCGCATTCCATATTAGAAAATAATATGGGACTGAAAAATGAGCTAGGCAAAAGGCTATATGCACGACAGTCGTGCACAAAATTCTAATGGGACTATACTACATGACCAATACCCCAGGTTATCATTAAGTCATAACACCATAGTCGTAACACCACTCAAGTTTGCCTGATTAAATTACTCAACAGTTAAGCCCAGGCCCAACGTCCGTTGCCACTTTTTTCATCGTCACTGCTATTATAAAGTTCACATCAATATGCTTCTGTTAAATTACCGGTGCATAACCAAACGCTCAAACTCCAGAAACTTCCACTGCAAAAGTAATTCTATATCAAAAATTAAAACCTTAACAACGCGCCATGGCTACAGAGCTATCGCTCGGTATAGCCATGCGACCCGATACACTCTAATATCAAAACAGCCCTATTATAATTATTATACCCCCAAAACATTGCACTCCTGGGTTGTCATGTGTGTGTAGAAATGGAGCGTCAAGACATGGAAGGTATTCAGGTAAGTAAAGCAAACAGTTGGTTGATGTATATAAAACTACTGCTCTAGATTCGAGAATGGCGAAATTCTATTGTCCCATCAGTGATGGTGAAGACCGAGGCTAATATTTTGCCTATGGCTTAACAGGCCCTCGTGAAATCGTAGGCCTACATTCATCTCGATGGCAAATGCCATGGCCAATGTGTGTGTAAATGTGAAATAAATTTTGAATTGAATTATGGTCGGATCCAAAGGACCTGGTTGCATAATATATGCATAAATGCATTACCATGGTTTTAGGCTTGTATCAGAACTGCAAAATAAGTTTTCATTCCCACCTGAAAATTTGTGAAGAAGCTGAATGCTGTTCCAAATGATTTTTTAGGTAAATGGGTGTCAACATGAACAAATTAGCAATCCAAGGTAGCGGAGAAATACAAATAGGTGGTGTGTTAAGCTGCTATCAAGCGTGAAGTGAACTACACAAACCCACCTACCTAGCCCATCAACTTGCATACAATTATCAATAACAAGGTAAAGTTATTTACCTGACTCTATTTTTGTTTTCGCCCTCGGTACTCACCGAATTAACTCCACATTATGATCGGCCCTTGGATTCGGGTTCGGGGGGTGCTCCTTGATCTTACGACGTACCTCGCTTCTCGCCGCTTGTACAACTAACATGTAAACCTTCGAACCCCCTTTTCTCTGACGTTCACACGACATTTAAAAAGAACCCATCTCCCCATCATTGCCTCTGAATTTTTAATGTAAATGTCAAAATTTGACCTCAATCCTACTAATCGCAAATCCCGACATATTTTTGTTGAAAAGTCAACCACAAGCTTTGCTTTTGACCTCAGTGTCGACCTTTTGTGCCGGCAAAGTTTTATTTGAGTTTGATACAGATGCCCAATAGAAACTGACCGCTATCCACCTTTTCCTGGGGGGGGGGGGGGGGGGTGCTCTTTCCAGGTAAATATTCCCGGTAAAATGCGGAGCTTCAATAGACCCAAGCTTTATGTTTTCATGTAAGACTTATGATTATGGACCCATCTTTTTCACAGTCATGCGGGGACAATTGAAATTTAATTAATTAACGAACAATATACAGATGTTGAATCTTAAAAAGGAATTTTATTATGGGAATAACAGCCAATTTTTAGAAAAAATAAAGACTTGATGCTGACAGTACGTGCCATTGATTGGTTTATTATTTTGCTTCGGGGGCCCCATTCATGTAAAAATGCCGTACGTATCCCTACAATTGAAAAAAACAACCGATTATCCTCATCGGTCCGATCTTTTTTGAATCAGTAGGGAAAAGGTCAATTTTTGTACTGTTTTAGAATAATAAACGGTGTCTTTGGAAAAATAAAGCACTTTGGGCAAGAGGGTCATGTACAACCCTTCCCTTGATTAACATAGTCCGGATTTATATATATCGGTCGCCCCCGAGAGCAAACTGATACCTGACACGTGACCTGGACCCTGACATGTGACACCAACCTATTCATCTCGTTCCAACCGTTTTAACTACAATAATACGGCAAGCAGCAAGCTTCTGTATCTTCTCCATTGTCACAGCGTATTGATCAAGATTGAGCTATACATGTGGTTCTGTATAAAGACTAGTTTTCAATGCATTTGAAGGCATAGTAAAGACTATTTCAATGCATTTCAAATGCATAGTGTGGTACTTTTTCAAAGAAGTGACTATCGCAGACTAGTCCGGCGAATCCTGTTGGAATCTATTTACGGAATATACCTTAATGCGGGGGGCGCTATTTTAAATATAGTATATCTCTCATATCACCACTAGTAAACTTATCGGTTTATTCCGTAAATCCCTTCTGTGGATTAAAATCAATCACCCACCCGCAATCTCCCTCGCTATGGTAGTGGACAGAGCATCGATTAATAATGCAGGTATCACAGGATCGAATCCAACCTGGCCTTTTTTTTCAAATAAATGTATTTCAATATTATTTTTTAGAGTAAGAGAAATATTACTAAGTCCATTACGAAAGCCTTGTCCTGTAAATAGATTTCACAACAGTAATTTCGCCAGACTAGTCCTGCGAATAGCGTTTGCCACTTTTCAATGACGACTTACCAGCAGTCGGGGTAAGCTATCTTAATTTTTTTTCAACATGTTCAAAATTCAAATCAACGCAAAATAATGCTCCTTATTGAAAGCCATGAAACAGTAATAGTATAAGTGTCATGTCACCATGACTTTGAAACATTTAACTCAATGATAAGCTTATCTGCCTCGGTGACAACACAACCCCATCACCATGTGACTGGGTCATCTCAATTGGCAAAGACTTGCATGTCACCGCGTGCTTCTAACAGTGAATCCCTTTCCTGATCTAATATAGCAAATTTAACTTTATTTTGTAATCGAGGGGTTCTTCCCAAGAGTCTTGGGTATCTCATTGTAGGTGATTTGTTACCATTTGGCATCACCCTGTGTGATTTGGAGGCCAAAACTTACCTGCATGCAATAACCTTGGGTTCCGAATTTGACAACCCTCAACTTTGGTTTACATCCAGATTTCAGGGCTGAATTCAGCGTGTCTTTTAATTGGTGGTTGTATTGATTACAACGTTTAAAGATGCCGATATATGTTTGAGGGCATTTTGTTTTAAGCTTCTTTATTTTTCAATATGTCATATACCAAAACTCAGAATCTGAGGCCTATAAAAAGGCAAAGGTAGACGAGTTCCACCCCAAACCATCAAAAATATCAGTAAGATTCGTGGTTGAGGTGGATAGGTAAGTATTAAACTTACCTCTTGTCTGTTCAAAGTAGTAGTTTCGCATTTATACGATCTTGAAGATCAATGATTTGAGGGTGGCAAAATTTGGCCAATGTGGAGTCCCCGCGACGGCATGCACATTGCTTTTTTTTTTTGCCATAAACCCTTGCATTTCTTTCT
The DNA here is from genome assembly GCA_023653785.1 of Ophioderma brevispina. Classification (NCBI taxonomy): domain Eukaryota; kingdom Metazoa; phylum Echinodermata; class Ophiuroidea; order Amphilepidida; family Ophiodermatidae; genus Ophioderma; species Ophioderma brevispina. The sequence continues at coordinate 9,216 of JAMKCH010034681.1, read as the reverse complement.
CTCTTCATCTCTTCTACGACTGTAGTGCTTTTTTTAATTTAATACACATTATCTCAGGACAAATCAAAAATTGGGGGGCTTGTCAACCCAGATCATTTAGAATAATTTTTTCGACCTGTCTACGTGTTGGAGATAGGCAGTGATCTGTTCCATATTAGAAAAAATATGGACTGAAAAATGAGTCTAGGCAAAGGCTTATGCACGACTGTCGTGCCAAAAATTCTAAATTGGCGATACTACTGACATACCACCCAGGCTTATCATTAGTCTAAAACACCCTATTCGTACACCACGCAAGTTTGTGCTTTAAATTACTCAAAAGTTAGGCCCCAGGCCCACGTCCGTTGCCATTGTTTTCATCGTCACTTGCTAGTAAAAGTTCACATCATCATGCTTCTGTTACATTAACCTGTTGGCATACCTCAAACTCTCTCAATACTCCGAGAAACTTCCCCTGCAAAAGTAATCTCTATCAAACATAATACCCTTGAACATACGCGCCATGGCTACAGAGCTATGCGCTCTGTAGCCATGCGCACCGATACACTCTAATATCAAAACAGCCCTATTATAATTATTATACACCCCAAAACCATTGCACTCCTGGGTGTCATGTGTGTGTAGAAACTGAGCGTCGAAGACATGGAGGTATTCAAGTAAAGCAAAGAGTTTTGTATGATGTATATAAAACTGCTCTAGATTCGAGAATGGCGAAATCTATTGGCCCATCAGTGATGTGAAGACCGTAGGCCTAATATTTTTCCTATGGCCTTCAGCCCTCGTGAAAATAGTAGGCCTACATCATCTCGAGGCAAATGCATGGCAATGTGTGTAAATAGTGAAATAAATTTTGAATTGAATTATGGTCGGATCCAAGACCTGGTGCATAATATATGCATAATGCATACATGGTATTAGGCTGTATAATAACTCAAAAATAAGTTTCATCTGAAAATTTGTTGAAGAAGCTGATTTCAACTGATTTTGTTAGGTAAAGGTGTCAACATTTACCAAAAAAGTGAGTTATCGTAGGGGGTGGGGGAAATTGGTTTTTCGGGAGTCAAAGGTCAATAACAGGGGTCAAATTTTGAAATTGATCCAATCATGTTGAAAAGTATACCAAGTTAATAGTTTAATCATAAGGATTCCAAAAAGGTATAGTTTGTACTATATGCGGCCGAAAGTTTTGGAGTAGGCTAAAAACAGCAAAAATCAATAAAAAGGATCATTTTCAGTTGTACAGGGGTCAAATTTTAAAATTACTCCGATTTAAAATTTGTTCACAGATTTGCTAAAATTATGTTTAATTTTGAGTTACTAGTAAGATAAGCGTGCATGTTTATGTATTATAAAATATAGTGTAAGATCCTCGTGCATGATGTATATTTGCAGTGTATAAGGCTGCAAAGATCTCCGTGTGCATGATGTATGTGTACTTGGTGAAATACGAGGTTGTCTAAATAGCTATCTGTACATGGTCGACTTGAGTTGGTGGGCGGAATGGAGGAGCGATTTGTCGGGCGAGTTGCAATTCATCAAAGTGCAGTGAGTTACAACAAGGAGGCGGCGAGTTACGCCAAAGTGGTGGCGATTTCCGATAAGATGGTGGCGAGTTACGACAGGGTGGCGGCGAATTACGACAAGGTGGTGGTTATGGCATGCTAGAGAGGACATAAAACATCGACTTCGTAAAAACCACGGCGAGTTTGTAAAAACCACGGCGAGTTTGTAAAAACCATGGCGAGTTTATAAAAAAACCACCGTACATTGGAGTGGCACATGATTATGATATTGTATATTTCTAAAAATACCACGGCGCAAAAGCATTCACCGGATTTTTTAACCGTTGATAGGGATAAGATCAACAAGTTGTGGCTTCAAATCAATCCCCAGTACCCACACTCTTCCCACAAAGAAAATAGAAACACTTCACCGTAGCTTAAAGGTACAACAAGAGATTTCACATATCGGGTGTCCCTACAAAATTGAAAGTACTGATTTTTGCCCTGATGTAAAGCTTTCCATCAAGAATAACCTCCATCTGAAAGGATTAAGCTGAGAAAGGTTTTTTGGTGACAAAAAATGTGAAATTTTTAATTTCGTATAGGAAGCAAAAATCGAAATAAGCCTATGTTTTATATTGGAAATAGAAACAAATCAAAAAATCACCTTTTATCTCACTCTTTTACGACATTTCTGTAGCCAAAACAAAGAAGAAATCTATTGAGTGTGACCTATATGAATTTACTATTATGACACAATATTGGTGCCTCAAAAATCTCTCGGTGACCTTTAAGGAAACTCTTAGGTTTAAAATCGGTCGTTATCTTCGTATGACATAATAAGGGGTGTTTTTTTTATATTCATAGTGAACAAACAATCCCTAATTTTTTTCTTTTGGCTTCAAATAATCCTCAGTAACATACCGCTGTGGTACAAAGGAGTAATTAGGTTTGAAATCAGTCTTCCTTACTAATTAAAGGAGGTGGTTGTTTCAATTATTCATAGTGAACAAAATCCATGCATTTTTTTCTTTTCGCTTCAATCAATCCCCAGTACACACACGCTTCCCACAAAGAAAATACAAACACTTCACGTAGCTTTAGGGAGATAATTATTGGTGAATCGTAGTTTTCTTCATATTACTACTAATTAAAGGGATTTTTTTCTATTCATAGTGAAAAAAGGGAAGTAATTAGGTTTAAAATCAGTTTTTCCTATGACATAATTAAAGGCGGTGTGTTTTCAATTATTCATATTAAAAAAAATCCATGACTTTTTTTCTTTTGCCCATCAAATCCATCGCCAATACCGACACTTGCTACTTGATGGGGATACTCTCCAACGCCCCTGGTCATGCTGGTGAAGCCACACTCTTCCGGCACAAAGAAAAAAAAAATACTTCACCGTAGCTTAAGGGAAATAATATGGTTTGAAATCATTGTTTTCATTCATCATGACATAATTAAGGGAGCGTTTTTCAATATAGTGACAAAAACAGAACTGTTTTTCTTTTGGCTTCAAAGCATGCGCAGTACCCACACTCTTCCCATCAAAGAAAATAAAACACTTCACCGTAGCTTTAGGTTTGAAATCAGTCGTTTTCTTCTATGAGTAATAAAGGGAGGTTTTTTTTGTTGCATTTAATAAAAACAAATATCATAATTGTTTTTTCTTTTGCTTCCAAATCATCCCCAGTAGAGAGACTCTTCCCACAAAGTAAAATAGAAACATTCAACCTTAGCTTCAGGGAGATATTTAAGTTTTAAATTAGTTTGTTTTTATTCCTATGACATAATTAAGGGATTTGTTTTTCCCATTATTCATAGTGAAACATATATCTAATTTTTTTCCTTGGCTTCAAATCATACCCACGACCACAAACAACCTCTCCATTGAAGCCTGTATATAAGATTCTAGTGACAAGTCCCGACGCTAGTTACCGATGGCAATTCTCGCATGTTGTAGTAAATCGGGTGGCTGACCTAAGTATACACACACCCGAATACAGTTACATCGTGTGTACATTGTACGGTGTCATGCAAACCATGCTTGACCGCGCCCACAACAACGGTTTCCCCGCTCATATAATTATGACACATCAATCCTCCCATTGCATTTCCCAGTCAAACTTGTTCCACTGCCGGAAATAGCCATGCATATTTTGCAATGTTCACCTTATGTAAAACTAAATGTCACCTTGCACTGATGACACTGTGGGTTTCCGGAATGATCTAGTATCCGAACAGATAGTCATCTCACTAGTCGACATTATATCGATTATTTCGGAAGTACTTGTTCAACCCTCATTTCCGGGATTGACGCATGGCGCAACGTTACTAATACAAAAAAACACCAACCCTCAACACGGAAATCTTATTTAAATTCTGTTTTCAGCTTCCATACGAGACCATACCGACCGGATTTTCCCATTATCATTGTGCATATATTTTGATCACCTGAGGTCAAAAGTCCTCGAACTTCATGAACACCTAGTGCAGATTGCCAAAATCTCCCCCAGCCTTATCACAATATGCGTTCAACCGATTCAGGAAGAGAGTAATAGGCGGCGCTCTATATTTGTAAAATGTATTGAAGAAGTGTGGTACGTGCACTACCCACACTCTTCCCACGAAGAACATAGAAACACTTGAAACCACTATCAGCGATGTTTTCAAAATGTAAACAAACAGCGCCCCCGTATTTTTCTCAAAGTGCATTTTTTTTTGCACTGTTGTGTTGGAAATTATTGTAGTAAAGACCCCTGTAAGTGCAAGAAATGAGAATTTTATTGCTTTGTTTACTAATAAAAGGTCGGGATCCGACTTTTATTAGTCGAAAACATTCGTAAATGCATCTTCAGGAAACCGCTTTAAAATGCTAAATGTCTTGTTTTTTCTAACTTCAAACAATGAACAGTAATACAAGGTGTTGATATGACCTAACACTAGCAATTTAGAGACGAAATGGGCATTTTGATTTTAAAAAATCATGATAGGTGGCGTAAGGGAATAATTAGGTTTTGAATGAGTCTTTTTTTCTTCCTATGACATAATTAAAGGAGTTTTTTAATTATTCATAGTGAAAAAAAATCAATAAACACTTTTTTTCTCTTTTGAGCTCAAATGAATCCCCAGCTACCCACACTCTACCACAAAGAAAATCAAATACTTCCATGTATCTGAAGGAAATAATTAGGTTGAAATTAGTCTTTTTCTTCCTATGACATAATTTAAAGGGACATAATGGTATGACAAAAAATTTGACATAATGAAAAGGACCCTTCTGTTTGAAATGATCTTTTCTTCTTATGACCTAATTAAAGGAGTTTTTTAATTATATCTAGTGAAAAAATCACAACTTTTTTTCTCTTTGGCTTCAAATGAATCCCCATTACCCACACTCTTACCCCAAGAAAATAGAAATACTTCACTGTAGCTAAAGGGAAATAATTAGGTTTGAAATCATTCCTGTCTTCTTCCATGACATAATAAAGGGACATAAATGGCATGAAAAAATTTTGACATAATGCAACGGACGCCTTACTGAAACCACTTCCACCGGTTTGAAAACAATTTGGATGTGACATTCTTTAAAAACAGTAAAAACAGGAAGAGTTGGGGGGGGGGGGGAAAGGTGGATTTTTGTGCAATTTTCTGGAACAAGGATGCGACATTTTAACTGCCACATTTACCAACTTTAAAAGCGTGTTGTCATCAGCTCAAGAACCATTGCTAGCGTATACCAGTGTCCAACAAAAGTGGTGCAAGCAGCTAACCCTCCGATTTCCAAAAACTGTTGAAGCGTGAATTCATTTTTATGGGGGATATTACCATACTCTTTTGTCTAAATTGTGTAAATCCTATGACAATCCGCCAACGCAAGCCAGAGATATGACGGATTATTAACGGGCACTGTTTTTCACCAGTCCTTGGAATTACACAGTTAACAGCAAGGTTATGCGCTTGTCGGGTGAGTGATTTCTAGCACTTGAATGTACTGTCTGTATTCTGATACCATTAAATATTAATACGAGACACCAATGCACACCATATTAGTTTTTTTTAATTTATTAATGGCAACTATGCATTAGAAATAAAACCGCAACGAATAGCCTACATTCGCATTCCTAAATACTTAGATCATCACAACTTACGTCTTTTTTGTTATCTGTACCTGTGCAGTTTCGTGATAAAATAGCATTTTTGCTAATAACTTGTAACTAGGTTCACATGTGTTTTACTATCATAGTCACATTTATTTTTACAAAATAATTAAAATAGCTTAGTTATATGAATGTCCTTTGCTTGACCTGGCCTTGTTTGGCCGCCATTTTTAACCAGACGCGAATTGTAATGACACAACAATACACATGTTTTGTCTTGACATTTCTCATCTTTGTGAAGTTTTATAAATAACACATTGGAAGAATGTTGACATTCATTTTGTCATTGAACTTAACCTAAGAGGGTCACACATTTATTAATTTTTTACTTTAAATTTTAGATTCAATTTCATCAACATCCATTGCTTTCTTAAAATCTTTCATTTACAATGCACTAACCGACATGAATTTTCAACAAGAACCCCGTTTGAATGAGTACTATTGTCAGGCCCTCAGCTTAAAAGTTATTTATTGTTAGAGATTATGCTAAGATATTGTTCAATACAGCACTATGAATTTGTAGCATACACCTGCAGATTCCGTTCTGAGGTTATAATTTTGTCAATGCACACGATTGAGCCACAAATCTTCTGGATGTACATACTCACTAACTGTGTAAATCCCATTGGGAATGGATGAAAAACAGAAGTCTTTAATAATCGTTTATATATTCGGTTTGCGTGTTTGGATTGTCATGGATTTGCACATTTATACAGAGAGTATACTGATTTTATTCTCCATGACAATGAAAAATCACAGCGTTAGCAGTATTGAGAAATCGGAGTTGATCTGCTTGCACCACTTTTTTGGGACATCCTGTAAATGGTCTAATCCCGGCATCCCTCCTGTCCTTTGCCGATCAATCTTCTACAATCCTAAAGTACAATGCCTGAACCCGGTGTAGGAAGTTATTATTGTCCGCGTACGCATAAAAGTTCCCCCCCCCCCCCCCCCCCCCCCCCCCCCCCCCCCCCCCCCCCCCCCCCCCCACCCCCCCCGGAACAATGGTGAACAATCGGCCAATCGATTCATTTGCTCTTCACTCCACTTAATTTTCACGCTTTTTCCGTTATCGTCTATGGAGCCCCGGACTGTGGCTCCGCCGGAACTATATCTGCTTTCACACCGTCTGAATGCTTTTTGAATTGTGTCGCAAAACCATGGCTAGATACCCTGTAAATTCTGCACGGATGTTAACCCCTGCTTTCTGTTCAGAAATTGCCATCAACTGCCACCTCCCCCGGAACTCTTCCTATTTTACTGTTTTTTAGTCAGAAATGTAAACATCAAATTGTTTTCCAACTCGTGGAAGTGAATTCAGTAAGTCCTTTCATTATGGTCAAATTTTTCTTACATTCCTCCCCCCCCTCCGCTTTTTAGTCTCCTTTCAGGGAATTTGTTTCAGTATCCAATTTTAATTATTTAGCGTCCATTGGCATCCAATTGGGATATTTGATGACTAAAGACTCAATGAAACTTAAGATAGCCTTATTGTGATTTTGTGGAATTGATAATCTAACTAAAAACTATCAAATATATATTTTTTAGACTACAGCGTGAATGAATTAATGACCGTTGCAAGCCATTTTTTGGTCGCCCATCTTAGATGCCATCTTGCAGATAAGGAATCAACTGCAAGCTTTGACTCTGTTATGATTTTAAATGCCTGAATGACTTATAGTGATATCAGAAACCTTACAGCGCTTGGCTATATGTAGTAAATATATGAATTTTGATATCACTTATTGAAAAGATATTTATATTGTTTCATTACATTATGATTTCTAAAGGCATTAGTATATGAGTCTATACCAAGATACCATGGTTGAAGTCGATAAATATCAGATGCTTTGTTGTATTGGCGGCCATATTGAATCGCTAATTAGATGGGTAAAGAATCATAAATTTTATAGTCCAGGGTTGTCTTGAATTGGACAGCAAAATACAACCTTTTTGAGTAATTTACATTACCCATGTAAACATTGGGTTTTTAGTGTTTGGTGTCCATATTTGAATTTTAGCGTTTCTTCGTAATGCTCAAGTTTGGCATCCATCGTCAATTCAGATTCAGAGGAAAAACTGGTCTAGATCGTTTAAAAACATGATAATATATAATCAGGTCACTGGTTTGGTAGACCTGGACTATATCTATAAAGTGCAGCGGAGATTATATCTGTAATTTGTGTGGCATATTGTGGCGACCTGCTTTGTGTTGCCACTCGTTGCAACCATGGTCGAGCATCGTCTGTCGCGTATTTAAATCTGCCCTCCAGCGCCACCCGTTATCTTGGGACAAGAATTGCCATTACCGGCATGATGAAAATGCAAATAACAGCGCGTTAACTGGTTGAATCCCAGTTGTCGTTAAAATTACGTTTTTTACGGTCATTTTTACCTGATCTTTCATCGCAGCAATCCGTTGAATCATTACCAATCAAATACCCAAAGTTGGTGTAATGCATTACTGGTGGATGTTAACCTCCTTATCCAACAGCTTCTGGGGGCTTTGCCCCAAGTAGATGACAGCCTACGAGAGAAACGTCAGAAGTTTTTCAGCCATGGCAACTCAGAGCAAGTGTAAATAATGTACGAGACCCTGTAACGGAGCAATCAGCGACCATTTCCCCAGCACGACAGGAAGCCTCAGCTGAAGATAAACCTTGATGAACGACAGACAAGCTCTTTGCTAAAGGTGGCCTCTTTGAAGCGGTCAGAACAGGATCATTCACAAAATCGCGGCTGCAAAGAAAGACCCATTACCTTTACAAGATACAGAATTTAGAATCCGATAATCCTGCCGCATGGTATAAGAAGTGAGTTCTTACTTCTGGTCGAAACTTGCCCAACCATTGCTCCCACCACCTGGAATTGACCGCATAAATTGACAATAATGCAGTAACTGAAGCCGTAGGTCCCGAAACGGAATTCTCGCGAACCTAATCCGTGGAAATTTTTGTGGGTACGAACTTCTAACCGCTAATAATTAGTCGTATCAGAGTGGTAAAAATGGAAAAGAGTGATTGTTCATATCTTTTGCCTAAAGACTCTCCTCCGTCATGGGAGCAACTACGCATTGTCCCATTAACTGATCATTTCGCGAAGCTGGCTATCATTTGTTACTGAATAGGTTCTGTCAGATATTGAGATCATCTTATTCAAATCAATTTTGGGTACTGCCGTAAAGGTAGCCCCACTCCCATTACCTGGTCAAACTCGTATGATTTGTGTCCCTTATACTGATAAATTAAACAAAGTGTTTCTGTAACATCCCAGAACCTTAGCAAGCATTGATTTTGATCACCACAAGATTGTCATTATGTCTTACCTTGAGTACTCGTCCTGCAGTGATTCCATGGGTTTGTATGGAACGTCCAATTTTTTTAGGAAAAGGGGGCAGCGGGTGCAGGAAGCGCTTCAAACTCCGAGTACGCTTCATTTGAACGGAATAAATTCCAAACCCTCGAAACCAGGCAAGGACTCATAAGTGGTCGTGCTTCCTTTCATGCAACCGCTGCCTTTACTTGGTTTCATAGGCCAATATGTTCGCTATC
>JAMKCH010034680.1:0-19170 GCA_023653785.1 Ophioderma brevispina | reverse complement strand
GAATTGTTAAGGTATAAGGGTTGCATCGTATTATATCGCTAGATGATCAACATAGCCCACTGTGTACACAGGGTCTACACGGCTACCATGACAACAAGTACATTAAGCAGGGCATGGATCCAAGTATGACTTGCGTTCCCATGGACTGGTTCTGCCTCCGATTCATGGAGTTTTTATGGATTTGTGGTGCACTACACAATTTAAAGATGAAATCTGATCATTAGTGTGTTTGTGGAAATTGGGGAAGTTTCCGACTTTTGGTTCATGCCATGCCATGGTTCGATGCCTAATAGCATCGTCCCCAAGGACCCCAGGTTTTACCGGAAGTTGTCCAAATTTTGTTCGAACTTCAACAGAAGAAAGTTATATTTTCTCATTTACCCTGTGAAATCTTAGGGCTGAAGGATGTGGTGGTTGGATGCAAAAAAATATGCCCCATTTGGTCAACCATGGCCTTATTAATTTTTATAAGTCAGTGTACTCCTATGGCGGATTACAAAATTATGTTTTAGCTCTCACTTAAAACCGGCATTGAAATATCGCACCAAAACTTTTTACAGATGGGGGTTTGGGGTGAAAGGCCATTCTATTAAGGGATAAGCAAGTGATTTGCGATCAAAACATAAAAAAATCATCAAAATTAATATGTTGATTTTGTTACTGGCATGGATATGCGACATAACCTGCAAGTCGTTGCCTTGAAATCTTGTGTATTAAAGACAAGCAGTACTTTTATCTCTATTCTGTAATTCTATACGTGCGTATCATAAATTCGACTTGAGATCAAAAAAAAGCCTTTCGGTGACTATCCTGACTTAAGCGTGATATTGTGCACCATGATTCAATACCCGGATTCAATATGTTTGGACCTCAAACAAACATTTATTTTGTTTATTCTTTACTGCTGTAAACTACACAAAATGGCCCAAAAGCATTGCACCATGCAGAAAGGCAATTTATTATTCACACAATTGATTTAAAACATTGTTATCAGTGAGTCTGACTACCACATTAAGTAATTATTGACAAAGTGGGGCGTTATCAAACGATGATGTTCAGATCAAGTCGTGCGAACAAGTTTAATTTGATTTTCATTATCCCTTAATATGGGGATTAAAGAAGCTGGCTAATGATAACTTGTCGATTGTACTCCCTAAGGAATACAGGCAGAGGAACGCCAAAATGGCTACCAAAAATAGCGTGAAAGGAACTTTACGAGTTTGTCAGGGTCTACTCTAAATGTTAGGGCGAAAATTGGTGTGTGGTTGTATGGACCAGAAATGAGATAATGTCATAAAAGATGGGCTCGTTCAACCACGGTGGACTCGGGAAATTTAATGCAAGAAGAAGAGGTCACATGATAACCTGAAACAACTTTTAAATGGCCCCGTTGGCATTGTGCTGTTGTAATGTAATGTGAACGCGTAATTACCAACATGATTTACGTAAAGCAAGTGAGTTTCATCTAGAGAATGGAATTCAGTGTGTCTCGGATTCTCGAATATTTCGAAGACCACTGTCTTTCAATGACTTTATCTCGTTTCCAGTCCACACACACCATCATTGATTTCTCCCATAACAATTTTAAGTAAACCCAATGAACCGTAAATCCATTAAGTGGCTGTTTGAAGCAGTCGTTTGTGTCTGTGTTGCATTCCTTCTGGAGTCAATCGACAAGTTATCGTTGCTGTTCCTTGTATCCGCCATATTAGGGAACGTGGCAATCAACTCAAACGTTTTTTCACTCTCTGGATTTTGGGGAATAAACATCTGTATTGTCACGCCATAGTTTCCAGTTTTACTTTTAATGTTATATGATGGTGTTTATAAAGGTACCTTGCTAAGAATGAGAAATTCGATCTTGGTTCCGAGTCCATGATATAAAATAAGTCTTTTTGACTCTAATAATATACATTGTGCCAGATGTGCCGACGATCAGGCCTAAAACAGGCATTCGTCGGAAAAGGCAACTACGTAATTGTGTTGTTGTACAGACATGGGAATTCCCTTTGCGATAAGTACATTGCGCTGGCGTTGTGTAACGAATCCGGTTGTGGGATCCAAATTCGGTTACAGTGTAGTCAGTGTCTGTCCTATGTGTATTAAAATCTTAGCTGTATGCCTGGAGCTTGGGATGCGTGGGATCTCAGTATTAAGCATTCAGGGTGATCAAGTTTTGTCGTTGTTAGCATTGTACGTTTGTGTTTTTGTTAGTGAATAATTCAATTGAGGAACAAAGATCGGATCTAACTGATGGGTTAGGAAACCCGTTTTTCTGCGGCGGGAACTTTTTGGTTGCGTAGGAGTGGTCAAGTTCGACTTCAGTGTAAGGTTTTATTCATGATGCTGATCAGACAAAATCCTTTACCACCAGGAAATAGGTTGGACACCTCTCGTTGCTGACGATCTCACATGGACGTATATCTGATACTTGGTGTGATGAATGACTTTCTGTTTTAGTTTAGTTTATGTTAGCTGCTCCCGTAGCAGATTTTCGTGAGATAAGTTAATGTTTAATTATAAGGTTGGGGTGGTGTAAAATAATCACCCGTCCTGCTTGTATTTAGTAGTCGGTGTAAAATAATCACCGTAGATATTCTGTGATCAACAGATTTCCGGTTGTTGATCATCTGGTTCCGTGATGAAACTAAGTTGATACCACAAGAGTTTGTCCGAAGTCCGTTTACCAGTCCATAAATGATGACACCAAAGCAAGTTGTACGGCATTATAGGTGAACAGATTTGACGGACATGACAAAACAACGGGAATTTGAGCTTTTAAGAACTTATTGTGTTGAATCTTTTCACGTGTGTATTATTTGCTTGGGTGGCTCCTCACAGACCCACGATCTCATGTCAATTTGTTTGTGGTAAAATTATTTTTAAACTGACAATCTGTAGTTTAAGATTTAGAATTAGATTGAAGTTAATTGAGAGAGCCTAAGATCCAGTTTGGGTGCTATACGTTGTGGCCAATGAGTTCCAAACTATTTGTTTTGATTGTTCTTGTGCGTTAAAAATTACATGATCTCTTTATAAAGACTAGTAGGTTTTTTCTGCAAAATCATGATTTTGAATTGTAATTTAGTTATTCATATTTTGCACCCAAATTATAATTATGTAGATATTTGTTGTCGGAAATTTAGAGTTCATTTCTATTTCATTATTAAAACTGGAATTAAGAAATTTGTATAGGCCTGTTAATTTTCTCTCCAGTTGGTTTAACAAACTGTTGAGATAGCCTTTGAGTTTTGGTAGATAAAAGTTTCGGTGCTTTCTATTGATTGAATTTTAACTTATTATTGAGATGTTATTTTTGCAATTCTTGTGACCCATTGAATATTTCTCTATTTTGTTTCGTCGCATTGGACAATAATGTGGGGCCGTTATAATTCCAGTTTGTACAAGTTATTTGATGCTACGTTACTCCAGCACTGCAAAGATTTCTAAATATTCAAGTTGACTGGCATAATTCATTATTTCGGGACCCATTAATTCACAAGTGGGACATTTTGGCAATGTAATTTTATTAATGGGCTGTGTGATAAGATAAGATGGTGCCAGCTTGTTGAGCACCGATAAACCATGATAGTTAAATTTATTGAAGTTAATTTGTCTATTATTTAATCCGGCTGGTTGTTTTAACATTTGTGGGGGGATTGATTGTCGAGGGGTCACTGAAACACGAGTTCTGTTAAAATTTGGTTGTCTTAATCAAACCAGTGCTTGAGTGAGTGAATTTTGATTCAGAATTATTTTTATTAATTTGTTACATATGAGTTAAGGGAAATTTAATGGTTTCCATAAGATCTGTGTTGTTTCCGGCTGGCTTAACCCGTGTAGGAAATCAGAAAAAGTTAAATCTTGATTACGAACCATAGGATTTATCCTATGATTCTTTGCTGATATCCTTGCACGGGTTTGTCAGTAAATCTTTGGAACTTAATTTAAAAATTCAAGACGTTTTATTTATTTTGAAGAATTACGTTGCTTGTTGAGTAAGGCAGAAGAAATGAAATATTTGATTTGCATCAGTACACTCAACACGCTTAGTGAATGTTTAAATTAGAAATAATTTTGTTACTCGAAAGAGGAAAGGAAAAGTTATACTTTTGGTTTAAAGTTCAGGTTTATTTGTAGTCATTTTTGATTTAAGTCGGAGACAGGAAGAACTCGGCATAGTTCTTCCTAATAAGTTCTCCCCTTTCTTTCAACCGCCATTGGGTTATTTTAATTGTGCCTTCTGTTCTGGCTACGCTACCCTGGTACGTGACAGTATGAAAAACCCACCTTTGTAATTTAAACTATGTATTGAGTGGTCCAAAACCATGGTTAATTTGAAATCAATTGGCGAATGAATTTCGTTTTCTGAATGTTGGAATACTTTTGGCCAGTGTGTGTACAATCAGCTTTTTATTGTAGATTTTGAGATGCCCTCGCTGTATGTCTATTCGCGGGAGATGGTATGACAAATTTCCTCAAATAACTTTCATTTTTTTCACATTTGGTGGTTTTTGTTCTTACATTAAAGCACAAATGGAATTGTACACACTTATCCCTGATGTTATAAGTTAAAGCCACTATCATCATTTTTTCAAAATTCAAAATGCCCATTTTGTCTATTAATTGCTAGTGTTAGGTCATATCAACACCGATATATTAATTGTCTTTGTGCAAAACAGACACTTAGGCATTTCAACGCGGTCTTTGAAGATGTCATTTGCGATATTTCATGCTTGCCTAAAAAGCGGATCCGACTTTTATTAGTACACAAAGCTAAACATCATATGATCTTGACAAATACGGTTGTATGCTCAGCCACTTTAGGATCTTTTTCTACAACATTTCCATACAACAAGCCAAAAATGGACTTTATGTAAAATAGGGGGCGCGATTTTTTTAAATTGTGAAGAGTTTCTTGATAGCGCTTTAAAAATGCATTTCCACATGTTTCGATTCTTCTCCATTATTCGCTGCTAATCCTTTAAGATAATCGTATACTTATCGACCGGGTCATCCCCCTTTAAATGTTTGGCCACCCATGAGGTCTTTGACCACCTAACTCACGTACGGAATAAGGCTTGTTAAAGGAATAAAGCAACATGATGCGCAGGTTATCTTGGTCACTGTACAGTCGGCATGTGGTGGCTAAACAAGGATATTGCCCGGATTTAGGAACTGTCATCCTTTTTTTAATAGGCAGAAGTTTTAAACATGGTTCATTCTTATTCTTGTTTCAAGCTAAGTTGTAATATTTGTAGGGTTATTTGCCCTGGCCAGCTTTTGCCCCTGAGAAACACAAGGCTGCATGTGCCAACTGTGCAACAGAAAGTTTTACCACTCATCAATGTTATGGGGTTTGGGATTCAAACCCATGTCGATGTTCTTCGGAATGACCTAAAGCAATTGAATGCATCACTGCGTCCCACACATTTTTTACACTGGGCATGTAAAAAAATGTAGACATACTGGATGCTGATTTGATAATTGTGTTTAAATACCTTTCAACAATTAATGTACGTGAAGCAAAGTCCAACAAGTTGAGAAACTTTTCTGTGCAACAAAAACTCAAAGAAATTTCCTCAAAGTTAATGAATACCCTTCTCGCATTTTAATTAAATATAAATTGACAGGAAATAATTTATAATATTGAAGGCCAATTAATGATTGCAAGACAGAGTGAGGGTTTCGGCTCTATGCACCCGGCCTGAATTTAAAATGAATGCATATGTGATATAACATAACCGCTGCAATCTCACACACATGCATGCTTATTACGTCCCACTTCTGGCAGAATAGTATCCGGTGCCCGAGTCTTTCTTAGTCACATGTAAGGCGTTGGGTCATGTATCGCCTTTTGGCATCGTTCCAAGCACCAAATCTGCTGAAATGCCTTCTACAACCTGTAGCGTTGAATGCCGTTAACACCAGCAACTCACGACCCGCGTATTAAGCGTTTTTACACGAATAAAATATTCTTAATCCCGAGCGCGCGAGAGCACGAATATGGTTGCGTAAGTATTTTGCGTTTATTGCTAGTGCTGATGCACTAGATGTTATGGGTTAAGTTTTTCAATGAAAGGGAGGATTTTGGGTGAATTTCCAAAAAGGTCCTCGGTGACCCCATATTTTTTGGTTATTAGAAGCTGTAGTGAGTGCACAACTTATTATCAAAAATAACGGCACATTTTGACTAATTTTTTTTGTTATACCTAGAATGTTATGAAAAAATAATTGTTCCCATGGTGAGAAAAAAACAAAAAAAAAAAACAAAAAATGATGTATTTTATTAATGTTTTTATCCTCAAAAACGACCTCGGGACCCCTTTAGTGTTTTCTTTAATTTGTTTTTTTCATGTATGATCAACCATATTTTATGTGAAGTTTGAAGAGGAAATTTTTTTTGTTTAGGCGGGTCATATCTCAAACCCCTGTAATACGTTAAACAGACCCTCTGATGCAAAAACACTTATAGAACCCCTTTGTTTTTTCGGAGATATTTGAAGTTTAGTTTCAATTATACCCACTTCTCATGAGCCACCTGATAACGTTTATCGCTCGCACATTACCAATTTAGATCATATCTTTTTTGTATCTGTGACACAGCCTACATCGTGGGAAAACTTACTGGACCGCCCGGTAACTCTATCTTGTCTAGCCTTGTCAAGGCAGTCCTAGTCTAATCTAATTATATCGCCCGCGAACTACTGTAAAGAATAGTAACATTTTTTGACCAGATGCATTTGTATTGGGTATAGCCATAGCCGATCAACACAGGTGTCTGTGGTTTAGCTCGCCAGGCTCGGTCATTACACTGAGGCGATTGGCAGTTAACAATTTTTCTAATTATAAAGTTACTTGTTCTCACTAATAGGCAAAAATTATTCGGCTTTTGTTAATCCACGCATGAAAGTAATTCCATTTACACTCCGCTTCTAGCCACAAGCATGTGCCGCGCATACATCACGCACTGCGATCCCTGCGGTGTGTTGCACCCCTTACAAGATGCGACTCTGGTGCTATTCTGTAATCCATTCGCGGTGTAAGAGTCTTGCCAATTTGTGAGAACAAAGTATAGGAGATTCGTGTGTGGTGTTGACTTTTGACCGTAGTAAATCGGAAGCGGGAGTGATTCGTGCCCATGGTATGAAATAGATTTCTGAGACCATTTTCATTTACGTTTGCATGGATGCCGGCCTAAGGCCCTGGGTGTTGGGTGGTGGGGTGAGGGGATTTTGCCTGGGCACTGTGCTAAGGCCCATGGGGGTAGGCCTAGATGCTTAGATCATTTTTTTTAATATCCCCTGTGTAAGAGGGGTTTGGCATGGGCTCAGCTAAGGCCTCGGTGGGGTGGGGGGTCAACACTATGGTTATATATGGCGATGTAACCATCGGAAACTCAGAACGTGAATAGCCAAGCGTCTTGAACAAGACTAGATCTGTATCATGTTAGGTTCAAAACAACTAGTACAAGTCCCCTATGTGCCTATGAAGCTATTTGAGCGTTGGGGGGGGGGGGGACAGTAGGAAATAATGAACAGCTCAGCCTGCAGGGTAAGTCAATGGAGTGTGAAATAGTGCACACACTAAGCGATCTGAACTCATTCAGACTCGAGAGGTTAGTGGTAACTACTCTACGACTTATGGTGCAAATTTCAGCAGTCTGGCTTGTGCCAGTGTTAGTGTTTGTTTTACAGTAGCCGATTCAAATAGCCACACCACGGATAAAGCATAGCAGCCTTTGTGACCTGTACCAGTGTCTTTAAAATATATCTTCTCTTTTCTGCAATTTGAGGTTTATTTTGGTGGATACTGTTAAGTAATGCTGTTCAGCTGAGGCCTCTGACTTGACATACGTCCCCTCCCCCTACACCCCACCCCTCACCGGAACATTATGAAATTCTCAAGTTTGATTTATCCAGTCATGTTGGAAAGAGGATGAAGAGATTATTTTGCAATAGGTTGATGTGACTATGTTTAATTTTTTATATACCCGATGCCCCACTATAAAAATTCAGCTGTATTTCAACCAAAATATGCATTCCGGGACAGTTTTTTGAATAATAAATTGAAACAGTTTGTTTCAATACTATTGATTTGTCATTATTTTTTTTCACAATTCCTTGTGGAAATTTCCTTTCATATGAACCCCAACCTTATATACTTTCGATGAAGTTCAAAATTGACCCCCCGTAGGGGGGTCTGTGTGAATTTGTTTGGGGGGGGATCCAGTTGGGTTCTCAACTACATGTTAATTGGCTAACTAACTACATGTGCAACCAAAAATAGCAGTAAATCTTTCAAAAGGTCCTGGTCTCCCTTGTATAAGACCATCTTCAGCAGATATTTCCGATGTATTTAACAGTTTTTCTTACCATGTTGGTTGTTCATGACTCTTTTGACTTGTCGTCCATTCTGGTGCTCTAAGGAGGTCTACCAACTGAATCCTGTATCCCATGTATTGTACCACATTTGTCAATGATAGACACAGTGATATAACCAATGTTATGTTTAGCAGTTTTTGAACGTTTTTACCATGTTGGTTGTTCACCAACGCTCTACTTTTGTCCACGCCATGTTCTATACTACTACCAAACTGAATCCATCCTGTCCATATATTATAGCACATCGTGCAATTAATGTCAGTGATATTACCAATGTTATTTTGCGTTCTTACCATGTTGGTTGTTCACAACGCTTTGACTGGTTGTCTACACATGATCTGAATCCTTGTCCATGTATTGTAGCCACATTCATCAATATAGACGCAGTGATATTACCAATGTTATGTTGCAGTTTTTTTACTTTTTTGAACCATGTTGGTTGTCACCACTCTTCTGACTTGTTTTCCACTGCCATGTTGCTACAAACTGAATCCTTGTCATATATTATAGCCACATTCGTCAAGATAGATGCAGTGATATTCCATCTATTTGCAGGTTCTTACCATGTTGGTGTTCCACTCTTCTGACTGGTTGTCCACACATGATCTGAATCCTTGTCCGCATATATTGTCGCCACATTTGTCAATATAGACGCATTGATATTACCAATGATTATGTTCATTCTTACCAGGTTGGTTGTTCAAGACTCTTTTGACGGTTGTCCACGCCGTTTGGGGGGTGCTCTACCAAACGATTCCTTGTCCTTGTACTGTCATACATTTTCAATACTACGCAGTGGTCCATTACACCTATTCGCTTAACCTGTTTGTGCATATCCACACTTATGGCATGTCTTCTGCTAACTTGACGGTATACAGTAGTTCATCTAAATGCGCGCAATGATGCTTGTTGTTCAGAAGGTCATTCTCTAAATTGGCCTTCACTTGTCCCAACGTAAGATTCTCCAGCTTCTTTGCAATGCATCCTGCATATCCTGGTCAACTTTTCCATTGCATGGCCCCTCATCTTGGCTGTTTGTCAGACAGTATGCAAATAGCTGTGACAATGTAGTGAGCTGTTGAATGTTGACACCAAGGTTACGGATCGAATGTCAAACAGTATCATAATTTCTAACAAATGCACACATACAGCTATTTATAGCCTATAGCTTATTTTGTTGTAGCATATGTGTTTGCAATTCATTTAGTATGTAGAAAAGAACCTTGAGCCTTATGATATCTCTGTATAGGAGTAAAAAACTTTTTAGTAATCATTTATTGCAGATGGGGATAATTTGTCTGCATTGAAAATTTATTTGAATACATGGAAAAGGTTCCATATGGCCCTTCCCCTACAAATTCTGCAGCCTTAACAGAGTAAACATAACAGCCACCACAACTCAAGCAAATTTGATTGTAGATATATGTGAAAGTGTGATGAACATATATCTACATTTGATTGCTAACTAATTAGGTAACCTACCGAAACCATTCGATCGACGCCAGATTTCTTAAAAAGATGCATGTATTTTGGAAAGTTGCTGGTAAAACTTAATATTTTTATCATTAACCTAATATTCCATTTTCCTAAATTTTTGGAAATTTCTTTTTCTTTTGAAAAAAATTAATCAAGATATGGGAATGGTAATATTTTGTGTTCAGATATATACTCTTCATCCCATCTTCATTCCCATTTGCAAGCTATTATAAGCATGAACATTTTTCCATTTTGGGGGTTTATTATTTTTAATTTTAATATTTTTCTTTTTTTTAAAATGTCAATATCAAAATATGGTAAATGGTAATGGTTTTTACAAACTCTTCATTCCTCATGATGTGCCTAGATGCATTTTGTGCTCTCAACTGCTAAACCCCATTCATTTCAAATGTTGACAACTTTCTTTCTAGACTGGCAATCGTTACAAAACATACAAAATATTAACCAAACCAAAGTGAAAACTTTTTAAATGTACTGATATATTTGACCATTTTATGTTAGTTTTACAACACTGTTCATGATTTTGATCTGGTTATTGTAGGATATAGGGAACAATAAAGGCAATCAGTAATCGACAAATATAAACAAGAGAATATTGCTTATGCTGGATTAAAAGTACCGGTAACAATAATTTGCTTCTTGACATTATGCCAACATTATTGTAACATTGTACCTGCGAGTGAGGGACAGTGTTTTACATTTGGAGTACTATGCTCATGACTTGGGGGTAACATATTGGAAGATTTTACTGACATCTTTGTAAATTTACTTGGTAATTACTGAACTTCAAAGCACTGATGGCTTGGTTTCGCCCCGCCTTTTGTCTTGTGTGATGCCCCCCCCCTCTGCCTTTGGGCAGCTTTAATGGAATAAACTGCATATGAAGGATGTGGTGGCAGAATACTGAATTCATTCCTTGGTTTATTTGCATGTTGGATGTTTTAGGTGTATCCTTGACTGATACATCTGTTATCTTGTAGTTTGGATATTCCATGCATTTTCTTAAAGGACAGAAATGGAGGCAAATTGAGATAAAAAGTAAATCGGTCAATGCATAAAGTCTGCTATCAACTTGAGTATCATTGCAAAACTCTAACGTTTTGCAATGATACTCAAGTTAAAGTATTCAACTAATCACAGTCGCAATGATTGTGTGAAAAAAATTGGATGTGTATGTGCTGCACGCATTCAATCTCTTTTCCTGCTTTCATCTTTTCTGCTATCATGAGCCTTTTCCTTTGCAGTGCCTATTCCTGTTCTCCACTTTTCTTTTACTCTCGAACTTTACAGCTTTGATGGGTCCAGTTCACCCCTTGGTGACTTCAGCCTTCCTATTAGACTCATCTCGCATCTCCATCGTACATATCAAGCCATCCCTATCCAACTGCCTTAACCTTCCAATGAACACCACCTTTCTGTGAACGCTTTCACTGGGCTCTGCCCTTCATGACTTGGGTATGCTTACTGTGCTGATTTTTTGCCCCCACAACATGTTGTGGGGGGCCTATATGATCATGCAGATGGATGCCTGTCTGGATGGAAGGATAGATGCCTGTCTGGATGGGTGGAAGAAAATTTGTTAATCCACTCTACAGACTAAACTGATTAGTTGATGAACTTTAAAGGTGCGTGTTCCGATCGTCTTTGGGACCCCCTGATTTACCCGGAAGTAGTGTCGATTTTGATATCAGATGAAAGGCCGTATTTTTCTCTATGTCGTCCTGAAATTTGAGCCCTCAAATCCATTTCATTCCCCAAGATATAAACAAAAAAACGCTGTTTTAGTGGTTAACCTTTTTTTTTTTTTTTTTTTTTTTTTTTTTTTTTTTTTTTTTTTTTTTTTTTTTTTTTTTTTTTTTTTTTTTTTTTTTTTTTTTTTTTTTTTTTTTTTTTTTTTTTTTTTTTTTTTTTTTTTTTTTTTTTTTTTTGGAATAAGCACCTTTAAATGTGGCACGGTGATAGAACATGATGAGGTCATGTGCTGTATACTTTTTGGACAGGTTATGAATATTAACAAACTCATTTGCATATTTTCAATAAGATGTGATTACACCTCAGTTGTGGGGCCATCTTAATTACGCACTGCATAATTCTTGGTTTTAGATAGCACAGTGGGACAATCATAATGCCAGTGTCACCTAATCCTCCGTCTCTCCATGTATGATGTACTTGTAAGGGAAGAAGGAAACATCCCTCACAATAAATCAGTCAAGGCACTAGAATGCAGACACGGCAACAAATATAATTTGTGTCAACTCAATAAAATTTTATTGTATACATCGAACTCGGCACAAACTTGATGTTGATGCAGCATATAAAATCATACTAGGGCTGGCACTAGTCAAAATCACATGTTATCAGTGCCAACTCCAAGACTTAGTGAAGCTACAACATATGCTTTCAAATGTAGAGGGCTTAAGCTCTGTTCTGATTGGTCAAACCTGTATGGTAGTACTCTACTTTGATTGGATTAACTAACATAACACAAAGCCCTGTCATGACAACCAAACACCTGGCAACATGACCTTGCCTTGAAGAGATTTACATTCCAGTGGATATTCATTGTATGGAATGAGACTGAATAAAGCTCAAATAATATATTGTTTAAATAGTATGGATAGTTAAAAGAATGTTCTTCCTACATATGTCTTCTTGGCACACTTTTTTAAAACTTTTATTTTTTAAAAAGGTTTTTTCAAGATTCATTTTATAAAACATTGAAAATTACAATTCCATTATGCAAATTCGAGTTATCAAATTTGTTGGCTTATGTGCCTTTAATCAGGAGATTCAGGTTTGGATTTGTTTATATTATTTGCTAGTTGTTCTTGGAAAGGTGGTAACTGCGAGAGTAGAACTGGTTCGTTCCTCTCGCATGCCGGGGTCGTGGTTATTCCAAAAATAAATCACACTATGAACTAAAATGGCCCTTTCGGTATGCCGCAGTCATGGTCAATCTTTTGGAATGTTAGGAGGTTAAATGTCGCCCCTCATGAAAATACCCGGCACCCCTTCTTTTTCCCCAGTTGCGTAACCAGCTTTTTTTTCAGGGGGGCAAGGGGGCACATGTATTTTCAGGGGGGCAAGCATCTATTAAAATCTGTTAGTTACTGTATGGCCTATGTAAATCACTAATTTTCAAGGGGGTGCAAAAGGGGGGGCAGATTCCCCACGTGGGGGGGGGGGGTGGGGGGGGTGTGGGTTGGGGGGTAGGGGCAGGCTGCCCCGAAAACAAGACCCCCCCCCCCCCTAGAGGATCCATCCACTGTTCCCCGCCCCACCCCCCCATTTGTAAAGGTCTGGTTACACTCCATCCCTCTCTGACTGGTTTCTACAATTTACGCTTCTGGTGCCAGTTAAATCCTAAATTGGATTGCATCTGAGAAGCTGCCCCTTATCACACATTGACCTTGGCATGATGCAATGCCCTGGTGCCATTTGAATTGTCTGATTTTACTTGTGCTGTAGGTGCATTTAGCATTCTGACAGCTGTATTTATTGTGCATTGTCTCAAAATTCCTGGTGGGAAGGCAGCGTATGTTTTGGCGAAGGGTTGGTTTTCACTATTAGTGGCATTAGCTTGCATTTGGACACATCTCTGAGGTAAGGAACGCAGTTTTCTGTAAATTAAAATATGTGATATTTTTTTTATTGGTTTTATTATTTTATTCTGAAATTATAAATATTATAGCAATGTTCATGACTTGTTCGCTAGCTTTAGTCCAAGTTAATCATTTTATGTTTCTATTCTCTCATGTACCTTTTTCTCACCTTTTTTCTCTTTCTCAAATTCTGTTTGATCCTTTCTTGAAGTCCACTGCTTGAGTGATATCCATTTGGTTTGGAGATAGGGGGTGGTCCAGAAGTGGCACTAGAGGTTGGCTCAGTAACAGTATTCAATCGGGGTTTCATTCCATCACGAGAAGGTAGTGCCATTAGCTGTTTTAACCTGTTTTAACAGTGGATGCTTATTGGCCAGGAGTCTGTAACCTGCCCCATCTGACAAACTTTTTTCGTGACACACATTTTTTCGGAAACCCTTCCCAGAATAAAGGCACAGGTTTTATTCCATTAAGTGTTTCCAAATGGGGTCGGGTGGTTACGGAAACCCCCTTCTTGGCCTCTCTCTAGGTGACCCTCTTATCCCTACATACCATCATTGAACTTCGTACAACAATGAATGCCCTTTCCAAGTGCATACAATTGAGTTTAATCCATCTTGTTTCCTACTTGATATGAGAGTATGGCACTTGCAACCTTCACCACCAAGTTAATGGGAAACAAAGTTTTCAGTTTTATGGTAGAAGTTATAATGCATATTACAAAAGACCTATTCATTTGATATGTTAACTGATTGATGAAATGTAGTTTTGTCCTCTAATTTGAAAAAAATTGATTTGGCCGCTGCCTTTTTCCGGCTGCCCTGCCAAACGACAGCCTTTCATTTTATAAAGAACTTGCTCCTTCTTCCGGTAGTATCGGGGGGGTGGGGGGGCTTCATTCATCAATTTTCGCCAATTAAATACGCACATTACGCAATTTACTAATAAAAGGGCCCATTCTCCCATTTACCAATAAAGGGCCATTCCGCCATTTATCTCAGTTAAAAATTAAAGGGCTATTGCTCCATTTGACAAGGGCCATTTACATCCCATTTACTTGAAAGGCAATGCAATTTTATTTTAAAGGTCCATGCCCGATCGCTAATAGCCTCGTCCCCCGAAGCCCCAGATTTAACGGAAGTGGTCAACATTTTGGTATCAGAAGACAGCTACTATTTTTCTCATTTACCCTGTGAAATCTTAGCACTAAAGGTTTGGTTTGACACTGCTTATGAGAAAAATTGTGCCCATTTTGGTTGACCAATATTATTTTACACGGTGCTCTATGGGACATTCAAAACTCATGTTTTTAGCTCTCACACCAAACACGGATTAAATATCGACGTGAAACTTTGCATATGGAGTTTTGGGGTCAAGTCAGTTAATCATTATGAAAACTAATATAGTGAATGGGCGACATCATACCTTAAAATTAAAGTGCCATTCCTTATACCAATTATAGGGCCATTCCTTCATTACCAATGAAAGGGGACATTCCTCAATTTACTAATTATTAAAAGGCTATTCCTCCATTACCAATTAACCGGCCATTCCCAATTTACACATTAAAGGGCCATTCCACATTAAAGGGGCATTATATGATTTTCTGAAAAATGGTTAAGATATTATAATTGGATTAAAGAGGCATTATGTAATTTCAAAAAAAAAATTGACAGGAATGTATTTTTGCACCATTTGAAGAAGAGCACCCTCCGGGTTCAGGTTGACCTCAAAATACTTTGTAATACACTACATTTCTATTTTGCCAAAGCTATTTTATGTCCATCTTGAATATCTTAGTGTTCAAAAACTGTCTGCCAACAATAACTTGTCTTAGTTGTCTCATGCATTGCATCTCAAAGGATCATTCCAGAGTACACATAAAAGTGGGTCCTATGCATCCTGCTTTGTGTGTAAATAATTTTCACTTTCAGTCATATAATTGTATCATCTGCATACAATAGTACATAAAGCCTCAACCACATTTTGATATCATCATGCTGAGATTTTTATACTTTCCTGTTCAAAAATTCAAGTCCACTGACACACATTTTTATTGACCGAATTTCAAGATCATTTAGAGTAAATTGCAAATCGGAAGTGGGACAAATTTCCCTTGCCTCATAATCATCATCATCAGTCGTCCGTGGACGGAAATGGAAGCAGCACTGGCTACATGTTCGACAGATATCCCTGTCAGCATGATATACTGGATGTCTTGTAGATCTAGATTGAGAACGCTCTTGATGGTGTCAGTATACTGAAGCGGGACCTCTGCCTCTGCTTGATTTTCCATCCCGAGGAGCCCAGAAAATCAAGTGGGAGATGGGTTGGTCGGTGGTGACGGATGCAGTGACCAGCAAAACATAAACGGTGTTGCCTGATTGTGAGATATTGGAGGGATATCACCGTATACTTGGTGTTGAATATGATCCTTCCAACTGATGCGAGCACTCTTCATAAAAGTTGAGTGTAGCACAGTTTATGCGATCTTCCATTTTTTGCTGATTGTCCAAGTTTCTGCGCCATACAACAGAATGCGTTCAACGCAGGCTTTGAAGAATCTGATTTTAGTCCTCGATCCACTTAGCTACGGTCCACTCCCGAGGATTTCAGACTTGTGAGTTTATTGCCTAAACCAAGATTACCCAAGAAAAATGGGACCCCCTCCGGGGAGTTATTTAGTTAACAATGATTTTGCATTTTTTACATATATTATTTGTTATAACTCTTAATATTTTACCATTTAATACCATTTGATTAATTTTAATCCAGGCGGTTGTCTATCAACCATGTCGAACGCATTTGTGGAATCTACAAAAGCAACAAGCGACTATTTTGTTATTTGACAGAAATGACAGGTATAATTTATAACACTATTTCAGGACAAAAGCGTGGTCTAGAGTGAATATCCAGCATGAAAGCCAGCTGGTTTGTCTAACAAACCAATATTTTCAATGTAGTGGTGAGTCGGTTATGCAAAATTGATGTGAACAGTTTGCCAAGAGTGCTTAGCAAAGTAATACCACGATAATTGTTAGGGTCGTTTTTAGACCTTTATTCTTAAAAATTGGGATTATATAGCCAATTGACCATTTAGTTGGAATTCCAGATCTAGAAGAAACTATTGAAAAAATTTGCAAATAACTCCAAGGACAGAGTCTGGACAAGTTAAGAAAGTCTTCATAATGTTATCTGGGCCGAAGTTTTGTTGTTTTAGTTTGTTTTTTGCTTCCTGACTTCATCCATACTGATGGGTTTATTAATATATCGTTTACTGCCACATCCTGATCAAGAATAACTTGTTTATATCTACATTAACATTTTCAGTTATTTACTTTGGGACTCAGGCACGAAAACATTTTTACCGGACAATCAACAAATTTATAAAGGAGTCAAGGTTTGCCGCCGGGCACCGCTATCCAGCCATACACGCAAAAGAATCCTACAAACCAACCAACAAAAACGAGGGCACGTCGTGCCTAATTACGACGTACAAAACCCTGCACATGTCATAATGCATGCTCGTGGATCTATTCCAACCATTCAAGGCACGGGTCGTGCATGTAAATCCGTGGAAATCCGATGCGCCGGGACACAAGGTTGCGATGTACCAGGTGAATTGAATGTAAAACGCGAACGATCGAAACTAGCAAAGCGGTATAATGGAACGATGTAATGGCTGGGAATGTTTTAAGAAGTGTGGTTTTGCTTTGTGCATATCAGCAATGTCAGTAGCATTAAAGACGATGTCAGAACATTTTCGCTAATATGGACTTTGATCTAATGCAACACAATTGTACTAAGTGTCTAGAAATTATTATGAGCAAAATGGGAATGAAATGTAATTGGATAATTTGACGCAGGTGCAAGCTTTCTGTGCTTTGGTATTAAGCTATACAGGTGACCCAAGCAAGGTTAATTATATTAAGCAGTGGCGCGCTTTTTCGATATGTCTAATGATGTTGTAAAGAAGTTGTCTTGTGCTCAGTGACTAAAAATATATAGAGGATCAGCCAAGGGGATTGGACATTCAGAACTAGATTACCAGCTTTGTGATTAGTTCCAAAAATCCTGGGTTTCTAGTTTTGAGGTTTCTCAAATCGTTAGCAAAGTTTCTGTAAAACTTTCTTTGGGCTATTACTAATAAAATTGTATAGTTCACACAGCATCCTTCAGAACACGATTGTTTTCATCAGTATTTGTCTACATGCATTTGGTGTTTTTGATTCTCAGGGTAATCCTTAGTATTTTCTTACAATCAGTATTAACCAGGGTTTACAATCTACGGATTACTGGAGATAATGATTTTGAATATTACTTGTACTTGTCGTTATTGGTTTCGAAACAACAGCTCGGATGGCTGGGTTAAGTATCATATCACAAATGTCATTACAAAAACAGTCAATATCATTTTGATTCAAATTATTAATATCTTTGTTTACATCCAGTTCGTCAGATAATGAAGATATTATAGAAATGTTGAAACTTGACTTGAATTCAATACTTTTGTTGCGGTCCCAATTAGTTTTGATGTTGGGAGTTTGACCTATATTATGATCTTGCATGTCTGTAGTTTCTGAAATATTAGCAGATTGATTAGCATTACTATTGTTGAAAAATGTTGATGTTGGTTTCAACTGAATTATAATAGGTATATGTTTGTCAGAAAGACATGGATCAAAGTCATCGACATGAAAGTCCATAACTAGAGGGATAAGACAAGACAAAATTAAAGCATAATCAATAACACTATTTCCAATTGATGAGACACATGTAAAATTACCACAATATTTGTCCTGGCCACATCTTCCATTTAAAATTCGTAGGTCAAAAGATTTACACATATCACATTATACCCATTATTGTTGGTCTTTTTGTCACTATTATTTCTTTGGAACTGGAAATTAATAAATTCAAGGTCCTGAACTGACTCGTTAATATCCATACATAACATATCCAAACCAGTAGCATTTTTCTCAGATGACAAGTAATCTGGTAGAACTCCAGTTCTGGCACTAAAATCACCGATCATACAAATAGATAAGTTATAAATACAGTTTATGCACCAAGTCAGAGTAAAGACTGTCAAATGTATCAGTAGAGTGATGGATTGATCCCTCGTGAGGTATGTAAATAGCACATAAAAGAAAGTCAGAGTTTGTGACCTTGCTGCTAAGTTTTATCCATAACGCACATTCTGAAGTGATTAAATCATCCTTTAGAACAGTAGTATTATGAAGAATAGTGTTTTTAACAAAAATTCCGATACCATGAAATCCGCCTAACTTACGCCGAGTGTGACTATTTATAAGAGGGATAAATGTATATCCCTGTAATGAGTCTGTGGGGATGTTATTTGATTTGGTTTCCGTAACACATAAAATGTCAATAGAATGTAGCTTTCCAAGATTCCTGAGTCAAGTTTAGAGGTTAGTCCGCACACCTTTATACTAGCGATTTTGAGTGTTGAATCCTGAGAATGAGATGAGTAACTATGGTCATGATGGAAATTGTGAAGTAGTTCATAATTAGCACCAGGTTTATAGTTCTTACTGCTGTTATGACCTGGGGAGGAGTCGGGCCTGTCCTATGGCATTCTGTTTGTACAGAGCACATAGTCAGCTAAACCAAGCCGCTCATAATTGATTTTGTCCACCCCGAGTTTGAATAGGTCTTCAGGGCTA
>JAMKCH010034679.1:0-14859 GCA_023653785.1 Ophioderma brevispina | reverse complement strand
CAATTGAAAAAGCTATTCTACATTCAAAATCATTAAACACTTTCGTGATCAATTCAAACATAATATTTTGTCACGCTATGATAAAATTAAATAGATTAGTTTTTATATCTTTTGAATCAATTCTATTCGATATCAGGTGCATTTTGTAAAAAATCATACACAATTGTAATTTGGAAGATGTTCGTCGTGTGTTGTTTGTAAGTCAGATTGTTATTTTGGATAATGTATTTCAATATGTAATTGCGTAACATTGTTAGACAGGGGCTAACATGTTCGGCCTATTAGTGGCCTTTACTAGCCTCCCCCATTTTACATGTCTCGGGTTGTTTATTTTTGTAATGTGGATGGAAATAAATTTGATTGATTGATTGATAATTAATAGCTAGATGCCGTTCGTGAAAATAACAGGCTTGAGCGCTAAGAGAACGGACGAAGGCCGCGAGAGCTAAGTGAACAAGTCGAGCGCGAAAGCCTGTTATGTTCACGAACGCCATCATAGCGAATTGATTATATAGCATACACTAGGCCGGATTCACAAAAGCGGGTGAACTTTAAACCCAGTGTTAATTTTAACCTGGGTTAAATATCCCTAGAGAATAACATGAATTTAACCAATGATCGTGGGTTAAACCAGGTTAACTCTGGGTTAAAGTAAACCCGCTTTTGTGAATACGCCTTAGGAGTATTATATATAAAAAACATTTTAAAACTTTTTTTTTTGTTAAAACATGCTAAAAACTGGATTGAAAAGCATTTGTTAGCAATTTAAATTTTAACATATTTAACAAAAACTTTGTCCGGTCTCCGTATATAGACCATTTGCACGATCCCCGAAAGGCATATCGTTCGCTGCCCATGCCATCCTGTGAATCTTTCTGACCACAGCATCGAATAGGGCTAAAACATACGGTTAGGACCGTAACGAAAATACCAGAAAGCTTACCCTATCTGTGACGTTGCTACTATATTGTGTAATCGTCCGTAAGGTGACAAGTAGGGCACAGTTACGATCGAAATATCACGTTTTGTCGTGGATTTCAACACCAGTGCCTCGATTGTTTTTGTTCAATAGATATTATCTAACATTTGTAAGTTAACTTTTTTTTCATGTGAAAGGTACTTTGTATTGTATTTTAGGCAATGCTTGGCGACGCGAACGAACGGATTTTTTTTTGTAAAAACACGACCTCTGGTACTAGTTCCCGGATGGAATGGGCACAATACGAGATGCATTTCGGGGATCGTGCAAATGGCATATTGCGAAGCGTTAACCAATCCCAAATTGGGTTGTATTGACTGCTCTGGCCATTAACCTTTGAGCAGCTAGTGTTAAAGCTAACTGCTAATGGTTATTGATCAGGCTTGCTAAGTACGAAGCAGCACTATCATTGCGGTAGTGATGTCTAATTGCGAATCTTACTCCTCTGTGTTTAGCTCAGTGTATGCATATTCAAAAGACCATATTCTTTCACCCGTACGGATGGTGATTTAAGATATTAGTCCCTGTTCCTACGTATATCGTTTTACGATTTTTTCACTCCCCCGATTTTTCAGTACAATGACCTTATAAGGCCCCATTTGTCTGAGCATTACCGTTTTTCGCTTCTCTTGTTCTGTATTTCATGAGCGATAACAAAGACTAAGTCTCGACAATGAAGAAAAAGCTACAGATCGAGCAGTCAGGGCCTCAGCTCAGCCACAAGTCATCGTAATAGACAGATGTGTTATTCTCTGGATTATTCACAGCCAGTACATGGAAAAAGTCAAGACTGTGTCGGGGTTCTCATGTACATAAAAAAGCTTAGCAAAGAAGATTCTTGATCGCTACATTTGAGTTTAGTAGTATAAAGGGCCGCAACAAGGAGCGGTCACGCTGAAAAGAAGGTCCGTAGACAGCACCAGATTAGCCTGAGTTCCCGCTTCCACCGCAGCAAGTCATTTCTTATTATGTAAAAAACAAAAGTACAGCTTATCGACATCAATTGTCAAACCTGCTGCATAACACTTAAAGAATCACACCAGCTCGGCAGACAGATGTGCTCTCGTCGACCTTTCTGTCGACAAGCTGACTGCTAAACTCCCCAGCTCCCCATTCAACAACTTACAGAACATGGGACTTACGGCTGGCTAGATACTTCAAGACCAGGCAACTCACTATTACACCTATGACAGAACACTACCATATGGTTGCAATCTTCCACGCAAGGAATGGGTCACCTTAAACCGGATTCCGCACAGGAGTGTTAGCTTCAACATCAATATAAACCGATGGGGCTGCGAAAATCTCCAGCCTGCCAATGTGGGTTCTCCACACAGACTGCGGATCACATTCTCATGAGTGCCCTACCTTTCGCACGGTGGACATATTACTTTCTCAACCCAAACACTAACAGTGGCTGTATCAAATGTCTACAACATATTTAGCTGATGCCTCATACGCAATGAAGAAGAACAACAACTCATGTGCCATGTGAAAGTTCTTCAAAAACAGCGCACAGAAGTCATCGACTTATTGTGTCAGGATCTTCATTGAGAGAAAAATCATTTTCCCAGAGGCATCCAAAATTGGAAGGCTAAGAATTTCGACACTCTACGCGAATGCCATCATCACGAGCAAACTACCAGTCATGAGTTTCCCCTTATATCACCACTAAACAAAGGGGGGGGGGGGGAGAGAGACAAAGAGATGAGTAAAGGATTACATCGTATTAAGTTTCCGGTTCATTGGTTGAGAGAGCATCCTTGGAGTAGTCTACCCCATTCAGGAGGAATTTCTGTTCCTTTGTCCCTATTGAAGTTGTTAGGGGTAGACTAGATGTAGGGGTACTTGATGAGTTTCCTTTCAGTCCAATTAGTGTTCCTGTCCAGAATTTTAGTCTTGTCACAGTCAACGTTATGTTGGTCGTTCCACACGTTCGACGATAGCCGATTTTGTGTGTTGCCCGTCTGAGTCGCTTTCTGGTGTTCGTCGGTCCTCTTTTTCAATGATCTGCCGGTTTCACCAATGTACACTTTGTCACATGATCCACAAGGAATATATAGAGTAGATAACTCCAGGTTGGAGTTCCTTGGGAACAGGGTCTTTAAGGTGTTGTCGTAGAGTGTTAGTAGTCTTAAAATACAACCGTAGATTCTTCTTCTGTTTCGGCTATTGGCTCTCCGACTTACAGCATAGCCAAGGAGTTGACCTACATACTTCAACCTCTGACCGGAAAGATCAGACACCATGTAAAACACACGAGTGATTTCGCTACGTTCATATCTACTCTGACCCTCGAAGACTCGGAGATATGCTAGTATCCTTTGATGTAGAATCGCTATTCACATCTGTTCCTCTGAAGGAAGCCATTGACATTACCATGGACCGTATCAAAGATGACGCGACACTGATTGACAGGAAATCCCTCCGCATCGCTGACGTGAAATGGATGTTGGCGGTTTTTTTTTTGACTAATTCGTACTTCATATTTGAAGGCGACCTATACTCCCAAACTGATGGGCTAACAATGGGTTCTCTCGTTTCCCCACCAGTGGCTAACCTGTTTATGGAGTCATTTGAGCAGGAAGCCCTTCTGACTGCACCTATTTCACCGCACATATGGAAACGTTATGTGGACCACCACCTTTGTGTTAGGAATCGCGACATTTATTAGTCGTTCTTGTCAGAGTGGGCTTCATGATTTGTTTTGAGTGTTTCCAAAGAGTAGTAGTATCCTTTCATAACATCTGGCAAATAGGTGGATATGTTAAATGCATCGCACTATCTTCCATACTTTGAACAGACTCCTTACTATCTCAACTTGTGTGTTTTGCTCCTTTAGACATGTTATATTACCCTTTTATGAACATTCTCCATCATTATATTTGAAGTTTTTGCCAATAGACCACCGTATTATGACAATTGTGCATCACCTTTATTTGAATGCTTGCCAACTATGGACTACCTTAGTATGACAACTGTGGACATCTTATAATTTGAACGTTTTGCCAACTTATAGACTACCCGTTCATGACAAATTTTCCATTGAACGCTTTGCCAAACATAAGAATACCATTTATGAAAACCTGAACGACATTGTGTGTATTTGGATATTTTGCCAACTTTAGACTACCGACCGCGATCAAGAACAACTTTTGGTAATTTTCATAGTTGAAACCACTTTGCTAACTTCGAACTACCGTATGATGAAAACATGTACATCATCACCATACTTGACCTGCTTTGGTTACCTTACAGTAAAACTATAATGTAAGTCTGTGCATTATATTCACAGTTAATGGTCTACTAACTTAAGACTACTTTTTGGCAACTGTTGGATCATATAATATTTGAATTCTTGCCAAATTGAATAACCTTATTATGATAAACTTGTGCATTCGTATTCACCTGTATGCCATTACCAACTCCTACTTTTAGTGTAAGAAACTCTGTAATGCTTTCAAAGAGTAGAAATTGGAATCATGATACCCATAAACCGTATAGAAAGACTCCACAATTACAATCGTATTTGGTTCAAGATCTGAGACATTGCTAATTATATTGGTTTGATGGCGGCCATCTGGATTTCGGTATAGGGGGATTTTAGTGTTAAAAAGAGTACAATTTGAATTCATTGACACCAAAATAAACCCATACATACACACCAGAATCTTGCTTATAGCTGCTTTAAAGCTGAGCTATTGGCTAATTAGATGTGGCAGCGGCCATCTTGGATTTCAGGAAGGGGAATACTTTGTATTTAAAATTAGTACAAATTTAAATTCAGTGACCCCAAAAACCCATACAAGACACTAGAATTATCTTTATATTATAGCTGCTTTAGAAGCTGCGTTATTGCTAATTTTATGTGGTGCGGCCATCTTGGCGGCCATTTTGATATTTCAAATGCTCAAGGGTGGCAATTTTGGCACCCCTCAGTTTCTCAATCAGTAGGTCTTCAGGATGTAGAAACAGCCAAAAAAATTGTGCGGACGCTATTTTTGGGTTTTTAGTTTTGGCCCCAGACTATACACATGCTGTAATATTATTTGAGCATGTTGCAGGAGTTAAATTTAGCGAACCATTCAAAACACATCAGGAAATTATTGGCATCGCTTGTCAGGGCAGTTTCAACCAGTAGTATTCAGGC
The DNA here is from genome assembly GCA_023653785.1 of Ophioderma brevispina. NCBI lineage: Eukaryota > Metazoa > Echinodermata > Ophiuroidea > Amphilepidida > Ophiodermatidae > Ophioderma > Ophioderma brevispina. The sequence continues at coordinate 9,730 of JAMKCH010034679.1, read as the reverse complement.
TGATTGGAATTGGTTTGTAATTTTTAAAAGTTTATTTTTTTCATCATTCATGTACTACTACTACCATGACTACAGTAACTTGGTTTGAGAAAGAGTTTAGTATTGTGCCACAACCCTATGAATTCGGCAGCCTCAACGGAATAAACTGCATGTTGAAGGATGTGGTGGCAGAATACTGAATTCATCCCCTTGGTTTGAATTCTAGTACATTCAATAGGAGCATGTTTTTATTTTATTTACAAAATTGGGCTACTCATTCACGGATCACTGCTCACGGATCACGGTTACATGGTTAATTTTTATGTCAGTTGTCACAGTCTGCATTCCCCGCCAACCAACAAACCCACAAAACAGTACGTGCAACGAATCCCCACGGGCGGTGACCGCACTTGTTAAAGGTGTAACAGTAATTAGGAAATACCTGGAACGAAATTTAGCTTATTTTAAGCAAAATTAAACTAGGCGCATTTTTAACATCAAAATTAATTTGGAATAAGTGAAATTATTGTAGTATGAGCTCATTCAGCACGTTTATTCCATCTTCATGGAATAGGTTATTCCATTGAATGGAATAGGTTATTCCATCTCAATGGAATAGTTATCCATCTCAATGGAATAGGTTATTCCTCTCAATGGAATAGGTAGTCAGGTTATTCCATTTGCACGGAATACGTTATTCAATCTGAACGGAATAAATTATTTCATCTGAACGGTATAGAGAGCATGTGTGGTGTAACAGTACTCACCACTGTAAATCGTGAGTTCGAGCCCCGCTGCAGTCAACGAGTTTGTGTCCTGGGGCAAAGATACTTAATCTCAATTGCATCGTTGACCCAAGCGAAATCTGGGGACCTATTACGGGGAATATTGCAATCTGAGTCCTGATATGGATGTTCGCTTGGCCGGCAGTCACCTGGTTGAAGCGAAATTATTGTGACGGTTTCCTGATGGCAGCGTTTAATAGATTATTCCATCTGGACGGAAAAGGTTATTCCATCTGAACGAAAAAGGTTATTCCTTTGAATGGAGTAGATCTTCCTTTGTAAATTAATAAGAATTGAATCTGATAATACCAATTAGCATCTTGATGTGTTTCAATGTCTGAAATCATCTAATCATTTCTATTTTATTTCTATTTGAATACTTGCATGTACAATACCGAAATTGACTGTGGTGACGTAACCATAGGATGTTTTCAGAAGTCCCATCATCCCGTTGCAAAGGCTAGTTCACCGAGGGTCCAACTGTCACTTGTGCTATCAAACCCCATTGGATTCTAAAGGGGAAAAATCTGACATGTTGTTGTTAATAGTCAGTCAATATAGCATAAAAAGCTAGGCCTATGGGAAAAAAGGATATTAACGTGAATAGTTTCAATTCTTTTGATTATCAATTGATATTTATTATGAACTACACCTCAAAATTTTAACTGTTAGACTCTCTAACGGTGCCATGATCATTAGCTGGCCGTGGTTACTAACAGTCAATGTACTACGGGAACCTTTAGATCATCTTCTGTACGTGTATACCTTGCACTAATGCTGTATTGCTGATGGTAGCTTTTTACATAAACCTTACAAAATGTAACTACCCTCATTTTATTGAAGAAAGACGGTATCCATGTTTCGTATACGCCCACCCCATCTTTCAACATGCAATTTTATTCAACTGAGGCTGCCAGCCTTCATAGGGTGGTGGCACATTAGTAAATTCGTTCAGAATAGAATAAACCACGCAAGTCTATATCACAACAGTAAACTCTGATTGGTCTCATTACTGTATAGCATGATATAACCTCAGTGACTAAAAATCAAATAGATCTATATCCTACGTCCCTACTAGAGAGCAAATGACAACCACAGCAAAATGACTACAACGATCACCGCAAAAAGGGTTGGCGTTATTATTTCCGTCGGCCCGTCACATTACGGGTAGCCACAATTTGCGCACCCCTTTCTGCACCCCCGTTGAATTCAGGCAGTCCTTGACGGAATAAGTACAGTATCACGTGCAAATTCACCTGGGAGCAGATAAAGTGGGTGCGCAACCCTGAGGGGTAGCCACAATTTCATGAATTTGCGCACCCACTTTTCTGCACCCGCCTGCCCCACTTTTCGGCATCCACTGTTTATACCAATAATTACTCTAAATAATTATTACAATATATCATGATTTATTAACTCAATGTCAACTGTTTAACATCTGCTTATGATCGTCGAGTAAGCTTAAAATCCACCAATTTCATTCATCCTTAAGATCCGTTTCGCGGGATTTTCATTCAGACCATTCCGTATTCCGGTTTAATGGCAGTGCTGGGCAATAATCGCAAATATCAAATAAATGTATCATAATGTAGCGCCGACGGATTAGTCTCTATTGTTTTATATTCGTGACCAAGCCTGGCCTTTAAGTAAAGTCTTTGTGTGACCGTTCGATATGCGTAAGAGCGCCCCTCCTACCGTTAAGGTCTTGAATAAGACTAGCACTCGGGTTACGCTGAAAGTTGACGCCGTTCCGTTGCTGTTATGTTTGCTTCTACCCCCTGAAATTTTGGTTTGGTCCAATTTGGGGTCTCTTACACAGTATTTAGGTGCATTGGGAACTGCTGATTTAGCTGTACCCTGCAAAACAAGTTAATGATAAAGCGACTGTTTTTTTGTATCTTGACACAGTACAGGTGAACAAGGATTGATTACCAGACCGAATAGCCGCCTGAAATTGGTTGTAAAATGACTCCGAGGCCTAATTTACTTAAATGTTTAAATTAGTTTCTATGGGAAAATTCAAACTGATGAAAAACCTTACTTTTTTTACACTGAAGTTGTGATAAAGTGGATGGCCTGTGGGTGCATAAAAAGTGGTTGCAGGTGGGTGCAGAAAAGGGGGTGCGCACGGTGGTGCAGAAAAAGTGTGTGCAGGTGGGTGCAGAAAAGCGGGTGCGCAAATTGTGGCAACCCGTTCCATACTGACTTAGTTGCAAAATACGCATTTCGAGAAAAACGGCTTTGAAGATTCTGCTATTTTTATTTGCCCCGGAGGTTAATTAAACAATATTTCAATTAAACCTAGTGAAAACTCGCCGAAATTTAGTTGATTTTCAAATATATTTAAAGTTCCATGGCCAGATCGCTATAGCGTCGTCTCCAGGGCCGCCAGATTTTACCGGAAGGGGTCAAAATTTTGGTAATAAAGAAGAAAGCTACTATTTTCTCATTTACACCCGTTACTCTGTAAAATCTTAGGGCTAAGGATGTTTTGGTTTGGATTTTATGAGCGAAAATGTGCCCCTTTTTTTGGTCGAGACATATTAATTTTACCAGATACTCTATGGGACTTGTCAAAATCAACGTTTTTAACTCTCACAGCAAAACGGGTTGAAAATCGGCGCGAAACTTTACACAGAACGTTCAATCGAGGGACCGTCTTTTGTTATTGTATGACGTTCTTTAATTATGGTAATAAGCGAACCTCTCTGGACGTCTTGGTCGTTGGCATCTCACAATCACTTTGGTTATGGCTTAATGGGGGGTCCCTTTATTCAGAACACCCGCCCCCACTACTCAGAAGACTCACTATTCAGAAAACCCGTTAACCCCCAGATGGTCCGCTATTCAGAATTCTGAATATTTGTGAATTTCCTTTAAAACGACCCATTATTCAGATGACCCTCTATTCATAACACCCCGTTACTCAGAGGGCCCGTATCAGAATATTTTTTCTGACTAGCGGACCTTCTGATTAACAAACCCCCCTTTTGACAAAGGACACCTTCCTCAGAAAACCCGTTCCCTCATAAGACCCACTAATCAGAATACGCCCGATCTTCAGAATTTTCTGAGTAGCGGTCCTTCTAAGTATGGGTTTTCTGAATAGCGAAGTTCTTTTTTTAAAGTTGTATTAAAGGGGCCTCACTTGTTAAGAATTTCGGAAGTCGTCGGGCTTTCTGATTAACGGGTTTTCTGAGTATCGGTCCCTTTTTTGCCATATTATGTAAAAAGTCCATATTCCATAATTTTCTGGGTAACAGACTTCAACGCAGCCTTGCTTTATAATAACACCGACTTTCGTAGGTTGTTTTCTTGTTTTAGTTTTCCTTTTGTTTTGGATCGTTTTATTGCGATTTTAACAGTCCAATAATTTTCTTTTGCGAGTTATTTTCGTCTCTCTTCCTCCTCCTCTTCCAAAAAACCCTTTCTTCTCTTTACAATTGTTCATATCCGCTTTATTTTCACATACGATAATAAAAAAAATGTATTCCAGAAATCGACCCACTGGGCCTTAGTACGACGCCCATAAGCACACCCCCCCTCACCACCACACCCCACCCCCCCACTCCACAGGGCCTTAGGCAGTGGCCATGGCAAACCGTAAATGAAAATGCTCTCAGAAATCTATTCATACCAGATTATTAGTTTTTTGCAGTTGTGTTGATGATTTGTCTCGTAAACTATACCTGCGAATGGTAATGCTTGAAAGTGCGTATTTGTCATAACTGATTTTGTAATAGAATCGGAAAATGACCTGATTGTAATTTAACGGACGAGAGTGGAAAACGCAATTTTTGTCCGTTTATTGGGAGCTGATGAACCACAACCTCGATAAACTATGTATAATGATTTTTTCTGGATACACATAGTTTTCTTGATAAACAATTTTTCTCTTGATAAACCTAATTTATCTGTCGAAAATAATAGTTTACTCAAGAGAAAAACAGTTTTCATTTTGAAAAACACAGTTTATCAAATGATGTTCACGTTTAATAGTTTCAAAAAAACTTATTAATCTATATATAAACTTGTTTTTTCCTAGAATAAATTAGTTTTTCCCTGATAAACTTTTTTATCAATTAGATAGCAGTTTTGTTTAAAAAATATGTATTTCTCTTGTTAAATTTACATGTAGTTTAGTTTTCAAAATAAACTTAGTTTTTAGATAAACTCGGGATTTCTATAGAAAAAACGTGTTTATCAAAAAATGTTAATGTGGTCGTGTTGATGGCCAAAGTTGTTTCAGGTGAGGTCTACATGAGCCACCCCCCCCCCCCCCCCACATACACACACACACACGGGAGCGAACTAGACATTATACAAAATATAATGGCCGTTTAACCTAGGGAGTATAAATAAACATAAATGAAATAGCCTTTAAAATATGACACATTGCTAGCTATGGAAACATCCTGTTTTCCCAATCTTGTCTTTTGAAAGACATTTCTTTATAAGTACCCACTTAAATGTGTTTTACAGTGCTATGATTGGCAAAATCACTTTTGTTTGACAGCCACTTTGCAATCAAGATAGCTACCATATCCATATCCAGGGTTTAAATCACTCACGATGGAGGAACCCCCCTAGAATGTTCACACATCTCTTATCTGTAGCAATTCTACGACCTCCATAGTTATTTTAGCCCAAGTTGTTTTGTCATTTCGTCTCTCCTCTGGTTTTTGGACGTCCTGGCTTATGGTCCGATTCTCTGGGGGTCCACTATGTCACTCTGATGGTCCACCTGTTATCCTGCAGTCTAGCAACGTGGCCTGCCCATCATGTTTGGCGATGCAGTCGATAATATCAGAACACTGTCTTGATCGGATCCAGCAATTTCTCTTTTTATCTTGAAGTCTGATGCCACGCATGATTCGCTCCATCTTCTCTGTGCAAAACTGCAAGATCTCCATCGTGTGTTATTCAGCGCCCACGTTTCACGCCGTTATGTCATACAGGAAGACGTTTCTCTTAACTTCATATTGTCCTTCTATTTTTTCATGATGTTTTTACACAGTCGAGGAATCGACTGTGCTTTCCTTCTGTAAGGTTCTTTCTTCTTCTTTCTTGTTTCTCTTTCTCTTTCTTCTGCAACATGCTAACGCATCTCAGACATGTAACATCCCATATTGACCAAAACTGGTCACAAGGACAAGTACATGCTACAGAAACTTTTGACATGACCCTATTGGTGTTAAATGTCACGATAGGGTCACAGGGGTAAACAACGTTAAACCATGCCAAAAATCTAGTGAATTAGCCAAATCTGACAAAACTAATGCTGTCATTTGTTTGGACTTGCTCAACACTACAAAACAAGGGCAATTATGACTTTGTCATATGACACATGATTTAGAGGTCAGAGTAAAAATACATCAAATTACGTTACACTTCAAATCATACTCCTTTTACAAATACATAGTATGCTCACGTGACTCATGTATGTGGTGCAGGCTTTACATCCCCACAAAATACTTAATGAATTTGATCATATAGGTCATTCTGGTTGGTGTCAGTAGGTCAATGAACTTTACTGTGTGAAACTTTAAAACAAGGTCAAATAGAAATATTTTATCCATCCTGTAAAGTATTGATGATGGGTTCAATAAAAGTCAAATATGACCCCCATCACATGACCCCATGGTTTAGGTCAAAGGTCAAAATACATCAAATTACGTCACTTCAAATCATCACTGCCTTTTACAGATAAATTATATTGGATCGCGTGACGTGACTCATGTTTGTGGTTGCAGCTTGACATCCCCACCAAAAGTTACTTAATGAATTGCTAAAAGGTCATCTGGGGCACTAAGGTCAGTGACCTTTACTGTGTGTAAATTTAAAACGAGGAAGGTCAAATCAGAAAATCTTTTTACCCACATGTAGTATCTTTGATGAGGAGGCCATTAAAAGTAATATGACCCCAAACATCATGCATTGCAGTGAGAAAAAGTGTTAAAACGGGCGGGGGGGGGCTGGCAGTGCCATTTCATATGGTAGGCTATAGCCATAAAGCCGTTGGGGAACACTTTTGGGGTTTTAGGGAAGCGCTAAAACAAAGGCTACAAAACATTGAATTTCTTCTCAAAGGCTTCAAATTTGACTATTTTCTGTAACATAATATAATAAGCACAAACTCAGTGATAAATAATGAGAAATGCAAGGGGCCTTTGGGTGAGAGGATAAAGTGGAAAATAAAAATGTCCTTGGTTGGTGGTTTGGTTTATGTAAAAAATGTGTTGAAAAATGACGGGATCTTTTGGGTGAAGAAGCCGATGATGGAAAGGGGGGGGGGATAAGATAAAAATAAACAGTAATGATACCCATTTTAATGCCCCCCCCCCCGTGTGATCATGAGATGGACGATTGGCCAGGCATTCCAATAGCTCAACACGGTCAAACTCAAACTATGTTGAAACCCCATTTCAAACCCTTTTAGGTATAACCTAAGCCTAGCCTAGCCACGGGGCCTGCCCTAGCCCGTCCGGCCAAGCATAAGTTTCACATGTACGCCAACACCAGGATAGGGCCATACGGAGATTTTGTTTTATCTTATTTTATTATCATGGGTTATGTTTAATGTGATTTGGTTCTATTCAGCAAAAAATGACTATTTATGGGGCGAAAACCAAGTTTCTAACTTCCGTGCGTACACGTCCGTTATGTGTTCAAACCACAACAAAATTTTTAACGATTCTACAAAAAACATTATAGCTCTTTTAAAATGATTTATTTGCACATTTTGTGTTGAAATTTCAGCGATGTACGAATCTCCGTTCGGCAAATATGCAGTTTTAAAAAGCCGTTACTTGATACCGCATTTTTCAAAAAAAGCGCTAGCGATCCGCGGCGCATATGCACGCGCATGAGCCGAATAAAAGGCCAAAGTGTAGTTTTCGCCGGATGAAAAACTAAACATTACACACCTAAAAGAAAGTGGAATTGTGCAATTTATACCTAATCGTTAAATATGAATAAATTAAGTAAACCTTCAATCCTAAAATATAATTTATTCTTCTAAATAAATATAAAAAAAATTTCACCATGTTAGAAATTACATTTAGCACTTATTTTCAAGCTAATGGTTTTGCTTCGCACCACGCACATTGAACATAAAACCAGTGAAATGTACACTCTATGAGAAAAAGTTGAACCTATAACCCTATTTTGTTCTCATATAGAACCCTTCTTTCAAATAGATTTATATAAAAGACGCGAAAAAGTAAGTTCTGCAAGCTCTAAAGAACATTTTGGAACATTTTGAAGTGCGTTCATAAGAATAAAAAAAAAGATGCGAATTCGAAGACCGAACTTGTTCTATTAAGATTGTATTAAATGAAATGATGAAGACACCCATCCTCCATCGCAAAACTAAATTGCGATAGAGGCAGGGGGCTGCGATGCCAGGGCGACTTCTATATGAATGCGGGTTAGTCTGATGACATTAATTCAAACTAAGATAAGATAAATGCATGCAGTGAGAAGTGTAAAACAGGGTAGGAGGGCAGTGCAATTCTGGTAGATATAGCCCATAAACATGATTAGCCGTTGGCGGGGCCGTTGCATGAAACATTGTGGGGTAGGGAAAGCGCTAAAACAAAAGCTACAAAACATTGAATTTCTTCTCAAAGGCTTCAAATGACTATCTTTTCTTTTACTATATTAAAGTAAGCAAATCAGTGTATAATAAATGAGAAAGAAGGGGTCTTTGGGTGAGAGATAAAGTGGAAAAGGAATGTTCTTGGTGGTTATGCACAGAATGTGTTTGAAAATTTGACGGGATCTTTGGGTGACACGAGGATGGAAGAAGCTGGGGGGGGGTAAAACAGTAATGATACCCGTTTTCTCCCCCCCCCAGACCCGGTGGATCAGAGCGGACGATTAGGCCCATAATTACAAGTATATCAGGTGTGGAGAATCCTGCTAGGCATGCGAATAGCTCAACACGATCACACTATGTTGACCCATTTCAAACTCTTTTTAGGTATAGCCTAGCCTAGCCACTGGGGAGGGGCCCAGCCCTAGCCCGGCCGGCCAAAGCTAAGTTTCACATGTATCACCACAAGGCTAGGCCATACGGAGATTTTGTATCTTTATTTATGATACTGGGTATGTTTTAATGTCATTGGTTATATTTCAAGCAAAATAAATGATATGTTATGGGAGAAAGCAAGGATTTCTCGGACTTCCGTGAGTACATGCAAGATGTGTTCAAAGGGCCACACCAGTAAATACTGTACCATGAAATACACGCAATATACCTGTTGAAAGAGAGATTTCGAACTCAAGCGGCAATGTTTGGCATACAAGTTATATATCAATGATTGCAATGCGAGAATAATTTAAGATATGTTTCAATGTATGGGGGGTCTTCCGATTGGTTTTTCCGATCTGGAGACCTAATAGCGACGTGCCATTTTAAACTCTGTTTTCGATGCCTGCAAACTCATACGGCAGCTTCAACAACGAGGGCCTAATTCTCGTGACAATCAAATTTTAAATTTAATCGTATACAATGTGTTAAAGAAACACATGTACCTGTTTTTGAAACATAAATGGCTACTACAGATACTTCACAAAATCGCACGGGACCCGTAAAACATCTCAAATAGTTGGTATAGCCTTATGCAACCTACAGTAAGCGCAATGAACAGCATTGGTATGACTGGGATATATAAACTTTATGATACACCTGCTGGTTGTATGGTATGCTAGTTCACCATCTTTTATAGATCCAACTTGGACATTTCCTGACTCCAATTTAAGCTTACATAATTTCGCTTCCACACTGCAGAATTCTGCACATTGTGTCAGTTACACCAGGCCAAGCCAACTTGTTAAACCATATCTAGTAGCATTCATGGCACAAAGTATCTAAGTCAGCCGTGTAGATACTATTCCAAAGCACTGCATACATTTTCAACTGTTACTCCTGGCAGGGGATGTTCACCCAAAACCCTGGTCCT
>JAMKCH010034678.1:0-40676 GCA_023653785.1 Ophioderma brevispina | reverse complement strand
AATTCGTGAGCCACTACATGGAAAATGTGGCCATGAATATGTATAGGGTGACACGCCTTGTCTATGCCTTCATTGATAAAGACTAACTCTACAACCTGTAATTAAGCACACAGACACAGAATTCGTAGCTTTTGTAACATTTGTTCCAAAACGGACAGATATTACAACACTATGGGCACTGTAATACACATATTTATCTGTTCAGAACATGACAGACAATGCACGAAGAGATTTAAAGGGATTCCCCGGATCAGTTCGTGGCTTTTCGATGGGTGATTTCATGAACATTCTTTAAAATATCACCCATACATATCATATAGCAATATATCCCTAACGTCCCTTAACTGCATTTTTTCCACTTTTCAAAAATTGACCAAAATGACGGAGCTGTTGACGTGCCGGACCCTTCTGTGAACGAACACGGATGGACGCGACATCTCACCCCGGTGAGGAGACAGCCTTTTCGCGGTCGACAACCGTACGAACCAATATTTAACGAAGACCAACAAACGCGTCCCCTGAAATACTTTCAGAAATAGTTTCCCCCTGTCTCTCTTCGACGACATCGCTGACTGGACAAACGTTCAGTTGAGAGAGGGGGGGGCAGACAGAGATGACATCGATCGCGGAAATCCGCGCGTGGTTTAGTATCCATGTGTTGTTTGGACTGGGCAAACGCCAAGGATTACTGGTCATCCCCTCCTGGTTATCGAAGCCTCAGCTTATTTGCGCGACGATGGGCAAAGCACGTTTTGAAACTCTGTCTGGTAGCATCTCTTGTGCTTTACCAACTACCTACCCAAAGAGATAGGCAGAAACACAGGAAGTAAAGGAACATAAGTTTAACTTTATACGCAAGTATCCGCTGAAGAGTCCAGTCCACCTGGGACACTGTTTAGCGGAATTGCCGCGAGAAGTACAGCTGCAATCCGTAATTATCTTTCGCCGAAGGCATGGTATCGTACAAGGGATATCTAACGAGGCATGTCCGAGAGAATTCCAAAGGACTGCCGACTGACTTCTTTTTAAAAAGATCGCCGCAAAAAAAAAAACCGAGCCAATATCGTCTCTAACTTGGAAAAGGCCCAGCGTGGTACTTTTTATGTGCGACAAAATGCGCGCTCGACCTACACGCTGTGGAAAGATCTCAGGGTGGTCACCATCCTATCAAAGGCGCCTAACGGGTACCGTGATGCTAATGAACTCGACACGCCGTCGTTTTCGGCTGGAGAAAGGCGATAAGAAGGAGCCGCACATTGTCGCCACCTCTCCTGCATTTGTTAATTACAACAAGTGGGCCTACGTAAGTGGCGTTGACAAGGCTGACCAGTTACGTGCATACTACTCCTGCTTTGGTGGAAGCAAGTTTTGTACTTTTTAGTTAACATCAGCCGGGTCAATGCTTGGATTTGCTATAATCGTGTTTACAACTCAGCGGCAAACCCGCCTGCTGGTAGGATCGTGCGACATTCGCAATTTGTACTTGCCCTGGTCGATCAGCTCATCGCCGATGGTCATGCGGGACTAACGTGGCAAGGCCACGGCAGCGAAATACGAAAAGACCGGCAAATGACCCGGTTCCAATAGGTACCCCTTCCTTGGTCTTAAGCGGGAAATGGCCCGTATACCTAAGAGGCGAAATTTCACGTGAGAGGGCCACGGCAGCAGTTCTCATGTGGCAAGGCCACGGCAGCGGAATGCCAGTTCAAAATTGACTAAGTCCAGATAGCGGGAGCTCTATTTAAAATCTCAATCGTCAGGTTGGTCAATTTTTTCAAAAATTGCTCTAGGGACGTTAGGGAAATAGATCCTGTACACGTTTTCACACGGGTTGCCATGGTAACCATGCTAGGGTAATTTTGAAACCATCGTTAGTTATTCAAATTAACATAACATGCATGAATGACCTTAGGAAAGAAGATCCGCTGGGACATTGCGAAAAAAAGCGCGTTGTCCTCAGATGGTTTTTCATTGGTTGGCATGACTATCAGGAGCTCATCAATTATACATTTAAAAATGAAGGGAAAAGTATAAAAAATAGACATGTTTTTAGTTACGCTTGTTTAAAATTGCTATTTTGCTCATTTTTACGAACTGAGATATAGGCTTGTTGAGACTGCGATACGCTGTGGGGGCTGTTTTTAACAGGAATGAATAAATATTTTTGCATTTCTTTGTGTAGTATAGGTTTCCCAGTTAACTTCACTATTTCATATAGCAATAAAGCAGTACTAATTCTGATTGAACTTGAAGTGCGCACGCATACCGCCGGGCAAATTATTCCTTGCCCGGAAGTGACGTTACATGTCAGATCGTCTGTTGAACTATGTACAAAAAGTTGGTTGTGGTTAAATCGCGAAATATAAAAATAAATGTAAGTATTTATATAGCGCTTTACACAACGCCTCAAAGCGCTTTTACATTTATTCCGCTGTTACTAGGATATGTCACATTTTCACATACTGAAAATTCGGCAGCCAATTATAACGGCGCACAGTATGACTACCCCTAACAGCTCCCCATTTACACCTGGGCGAAGTGAGACAAGCGAGATATAGTATCTTGCTGGCCAGGGACACAACACGTTGGCCACGGCGGGGCTCGAACTTACAACCTAATTATCATGAGTCCTGCGCTCTATCCACTGGACCACACGAGGAACACACTTAAAGAGACACTGGCACATTTGAAAAATAGTGCGCCCTCAAGATTTTTCAAAATCGATATTTTTGCATGGTTGTAAAGCTTTTATATACAAAAGCCCTCACCCGAAATGATTAAGACCAAATCAGCTTCCTTATGGGTAAACGGAACGATTTTGTAATTTTGCGTCGCCGGCGACGCGAAATTCAGCAGACGACGAAAATGGCGTTTAACACAAGAACATGCATGTTTCCCACGCTATGCACACTGTTTGACCGGTCTATAACCTTTGTGGTTTTAATATCAGTGAGTACGAGTCAAAAATATTCATGTAATATTCATTGGTTGATTAAAGTTATGGAAAACTTAAAGGTTGGCCTACAAATTACCTGGATATCTTTATCTTCATATCAATGTCCCTATCTGTTTTGGGGTATGTTATTTTTATGTGTAAAATATATCTCTGTTCTTCCAATGGCCTAGACTATCATTTGAGAGCAAATTGAAGAAATTTCATATTTTGTGAAATGTGCCAGTGCCGCTTTAAACATTTGAAATCATTATCAGCCTTTTCACTAAGCTACAAAATATCTTAAGCATGACGTAGGTACGGAGTGGAGTTTATATTAGAACACCAAATGCATCATTAATAACAGGTTTTTGGTGTTCTTGTAATGTGGAAATTTTGTTCTGGCCCGATTTAAAGCAATATTAGCGCATTTTTTTTAAGAGCGCCCTCAATTTTTTCCAAAAAAAAAAAAATGTTGAGATTCTTACACGGTGGCATTGGTAACGGGCAGTAACTATACATGTGAGTGGTTAAGCTCGAACATGTCTATGTTGTCACAAACGAAGGAATTTTGTAATTATAATAATATTCCGGGATCCCGATAATATCAAACGGCTGCAGAAACGCCTTCAATGTGAAATAGCCGGAAATACGCCATGTACATATCTACTCTCATCCATTAATTGTTTTATTGGTTTCAGGCATGGTTCAGGCAAGTCCTTAGAGGTTATTTTCTTGAGGTGGCCTATTTCCTCATGGACGCCCATAACCGTAGCGTTTCCCGCTCCGCCGTTAAAGTCCACTTGGGATCCCAATTTATTACAAAATCGCTTATTTTATGATAATACGCATTTTTTTAGCATCTCGTTTGCAGGTATAGTTTCTTAGACAATTAACCAACATAGGGACTCTGCAAAAAATCCAATTTTGAAATTGGGTGCGCTCTTCAAAAAATGTTCTAATTGCTTTAAAAGAAATCCACGTTTCACATACGAGTACACACATCGCGCCTTACATCTAAAGCTATATACGCTACAAATTTTGTTCTTACCTGCTTAGTCTTAACTCTGATATGTTTATGCATCCCCCCCCCCCCAAGTTCTTTCTGCCCAATTGGAATAATTTCCAATATCTGCAGAAGTCGTCTTTGTCCACATCACTCCATTGAAACTGAAAGGGCTCGGTGGTTTTTAAATGGTGGATCCATAATAACCGTCCGCCCTGGTGAAGGTGGATTACTCGTTTGTGCACCGATGTAAAAGGTTACATCGGCTTTTTGGGGCGCCCTCAAACGGTTCTGTTTTCAAAAGTGAAAATATTGTTTACATTTTTTGGGATTGATTAGCATACTCTACAATCAATCTTGGCAAAAATTTGTAATACAGTTCATAACTTCAATATGTTTAAAGGGTGAGTATGGCATAATAGTTCAGGGCCATTAGATAAGAAGGTTGGTGCCCGTGGGCATATTATTTCTAATTTTATGGGATTTCTTAATATACATTATCACTTTAGCAAACAATCGTGGTGCCATTTTTCTGAGCATTTTAATATATTATTTAAGGAAAAATTAAAAGACGTTCCATAATCAAAATCATAGAACACCCTCAAGTACCAAGAACACCCTCAATGTCTTGATCTTTTACCTTCAAATTCAAGATGGAGGTCAAAACGGACGCATTTAATTGATAAACCTAAAATTAACCATATATATGCAATATTTGGTTATAACATCCAAACAATCATATAAAATGTGTATATTAAAGTACAGATCATGTCGTTGAACATTAGAAACTCGTGTCTAGCCTTTCTGTTTTTTATTAACAATGGGAAATCCCAGATGGTGACCACTAATGGCTGTCCGTTTCAGCCTTCAAACCTCATTAACCATACGTCTGTATTCTATTTAGTTAGAAATTATTATAAATAAAATTTGGGGTATGAGACATGTTTTTGATCACGAGATATTTATACCATATTGCTTTATTGTTTTCCAGGCTTCAAATTCAGATGTCGGTCAGTGATAAGAAGTACATGCAATTTGGTAGGTTTTAAAGAACTTACACCAAAGAATATTGCCATAATTTTTCATTTATGCATGTTAACAAACCAAAATATACCAATACATGAGTTTCTTATGTCAAACAACTCATTTATTTCCATTAATTCGACTTTATTCATAATTTCTGGAATAATAATGTTCGGATAACTATATATCCTGATGTTATTTATAAGAATTTAAGGAAATTTGTAGACGATCATATTGCTGCCATCTTGGACTAAAGCAAGATGATAGTAAATAGTATACGTGGCAGATTTATACGATGCCTTAAAACAAACTACTGCGTGTTTCCTTCCACACAATTATTATATCTAGTCAATGGTCAATTTATTAACAATTTGACCATTTTGGGTGGACTTTTGGAGCATGTTGGCAGCCATCTTGGATCTGAAGCAAGATACTGCTTGGTAAGATCCCTGATGGCCCTTTAAAATATTTGTGTTGTTTTTCCATCCTGTTAATGATTATGTTGGCCTGATATGCCGCTCTTTTCAACATTTTCATATTTTGGACGCCATCTTGAATATTTGCTGGAATACTCCATGTTTTCATTGTTTTAACATCCTGGACTGGTGTTATCAGTAGAAAGGATAAAGGATACTAACAACACAGTTTGATTTTGATTGATTCTGGTGTATTTCAATTTTGAATTATAACGTAATACTTAATTTGCATGCAAAATTATAAAACACCCTCGAAAAAAATGGCACCATTATGTTTTGGCTCAATCATATTCATAATTAACAAGTTCCCGTAGATAACGGAAAGTACATTTCAAGCCCAGGCACGGGAACATATATTGCCCCCTACTATAAGGAGCAGCTTCAAAGGGGAACCATCGAATTCACGCCGGTCACGCCCGGTCCTTATCATTGGAACGATATTTTATTGATCGAAACAATGATACACACTTGAAGGCGACAGTAAACCGGCCCTTGAGTTTTGAGGTCGTCCCTTAAAAATATCAGGGCTACATAATACTTACCTAGTCTAATCATTTAAAACTAAATAAATGCAACTTTAAATTCTACAAATTTCCATCCAATTTAATGTGCACATATTTGTCTCATTATAAGGATTGAAAAAAGTATATTTTTATCTAGGTTCTGACTTTTGTTTAAACTGATACAGCCTATTAAGGTTCAAGGTCTATCCACTGCTTCGATTTTGTTGAAACTGGGGTCAATTGTTCGTCTTGCCTATTTACAATGTTGGCATTTGGTTTTGTACTTAGTGGGCAAAATGTAACAGGAGTCTACATACTATGGGGGTCACCAAAACTTGACCTCAATTGTATACAGAGCTTTCACCCAAAGAAATTAAAATGCATTTTCTGCTTCAGTTTAACCAGAGCAATAATTTGACTCCAGTTTCAAAAAATCGAGCATTGGATATTTTAGCCCCAGGAGTACTCAACATTAACAGGCTATAGCCATGTACCTAAAGGTCCCAACTTATACAAACTCTAACTTTTTTAATCCTTAAAATTAGACAATAATTTACATTGGCGCACATTGAACACATTTCCCCTGTACTAAATTTTACCCTTATTTTCCAAAGTTTCCCCACATTTCCCCCAGAGGTTGGACCCCAAAATTTTCTGATTTAGCCAGGCACCCTTCAAACTATAGAAAAACATCTTCACCTTCTTTTCCTCAACTTCTAGCTAGGATTCCCTCTCATTTATAACCCTACTACACATACATTACAACAATACTGCGCATTTTGCAAAACTAAGAATGGCAATGGCTCTGGTTAAACAAACTTAACTAAAAATACAAACAACACAGCCATAGCTCCTGCAAGCTGAAGCGTAATTTATCATGTCGCTTATGTTACTTGTTTTACGGTTTTAGATTCAATAATCAGCCCATGAATTGTGGTAATATGCATTTTGGAAAGGAGAGAAAGAAAGATGCGAAAGAGGGATTGCCTTTTCTTTTTGGATTTCTGAGAAATCTTTTGCCCGTAACCTGCTGAAGTTGATCTGCCAGTCAACACTTTTTCGCCGAACTTTATCTTGCATGCGTTGCACTACTGGTGTATGTATCTCTTTGTCCATCATATCGTCGTCTTGGGATTACTCCTCAGGGCACCAGTTGTAAAATGAATTATGCCAAGGTTCTGTAATCCATCGCAATCTTTAAAAAAAAAAACCCTGGGTATGCAAAAGAAATGAAACGAGGTTTTGTTTGCAGGTTGACTCATGACCGTGTAGCGAAAGAGAATAACTTTTAAGCTTTATTTAACTTAAATCAGTGTCGTATTTTTAATCCCGAATGACCTTTCCTCGTACCCTACTTTCAAGACAAGTTCCATCCGACCTACTTTGCTGTCTTGTCTCCCAACACTGTAACTGGGTGATTACATATTAAAGGAAGGCTTTAACTAGACTTCCCCATTCGCAAGAGAAATCAGCGGTTGGCATATTTATCTTGTTTCGTTTGTGTGTGTTTGTGGTTTTCCCGTGTTTAGATTTTATTTTGCTTTTTCTAGATTCTGCTTCATGTTTCGATGTCCACCATTCGCGCCGCTTTATAACTCCCATGAGCAATAGTGAGAAGAATATTCTGATTTTTTGCTATGCTGGAATGCTACTTTTTTCATGTTAAGTTTTTTAAACATCTTGAATGTGTTTATAGCATAATGAAAGGGGGTTCAAAACGGTTTGAATTGATTGAGTAATGGTCTTTTTCAAAATTGAATTCTGACGACACACTTCATTTTATGTAAAGTGGTGAAAACACGCTCGAAAAAAATTCACATAATCATTCTTTGCCTCAATCCTATCATAATTACGAAAATTAAGAACTTCCTGTAGAGAACTAAAATAAACGTGTACACGGTATCAGATAATGGGACCCCTAACTAAATAATTAGTCAACATTGAAATTAATTTTTACACCCGGCTACCTACTTTAACTCTTATCCAGTCGTTTCGAACTTCTTTTAAACGGCATTTAAAACAAAGTCAAATCTTTCGGCGTTGTGTCGAACAACTGCATCTGTGTAAATGTTTTTATTATCGGTTCTACATCCGTCTCCAACCATTTTCAAATTGTGGTGATCAACAGACAGTTGGAGGCTACAATAGCCGAGAGCGCTACTTATCACACGGAGCGATAGCTATTGCCATCGAGTTACATTGAAAAACAGCACGCTCAGAATAATGGTCTCTCCTACTCTATCCACTCGCTCAGCCTTTCCATTCATAAGGATTGCATCTGGAATCAGCTCGATATTGGTCATAAGCTGATCGTGAAATTTCGGTTATATCATCTCGTTAAACAGTCGGTGTGCACGCATAATGATGTGCTCATACAAGTAAGTCGTATTTGGTTGCTTATTTTGGATCGGCTGTGGTCTTCCGAACAAACAGTGGACCAAATATCTCCATCGGATCGTTGGCGCTTCCTCCTGCATGTTGAAGTGCCACCTTACATAAAGATAAAATGATAAGCAACAGACGACTATCATCACATTCTGGCTCAGACTTAGGGGTAGTCGTGATATTTTAGGATGCCATTTGTTTTGCTTAATTAGGATGAAGAAAATACCTAATTTCAAAGTTTGTCTTTGTGTGGGATGATTTCAATGTGTCATTGGATTTTAAAATTTCCAGCGAATTCAACTAAAGCAACAAGCAGTGATTTCCTAATCCGAAACATCGCAAAATTAATTTTAAAAAATCCACTGTATTGATATCTTTGTACTCGCGTAAGAAGCCTGGTGTAGGTGCCATCAAGTCTATCCTGTAGCTCTCTCTCTCTCTCTCTCTTCGTGGTCCAGGTCTCAGATCCATATAACAGGATACTCTCTACAAATGCTCTAAATAACTTCAGCTTGGTTGAATTGGAGATACCAGATTACCATAAGTAGTGTAGTTTATTGCAGGAATTGCAGGCTTGTCCTTTGCGTGACAGGAAGTCTTTTATAGGACCCCAGGTACTAGTAGTAAGCAGCAGTACTACAATCTTGGATAAAAGTAGTTGGCACACCTTGTGAATATTTGCTCTTTTACACTTTGCATAATCCGACCATTTTTGAATGTGTGAAAATGAACTTTTTTGTATCAAACTTGAAGCCTTTGCTAATCCATAAAACCTCCTCCTTCCCCACCAATCAATGTTGAGTATTGTTAGGCTCACTGTAACACAATTTCAGGTTTCAACTTTGTTCGGGGGAGAACACTTTTGTCCAAGATTGTAGTATCAGCAGAAGCAGCGGTATCCCGGGGGGGCACTTGTATTCAAAGGTGGATATGATGCGTGAACATGGACTTTCAAAATGCACCCTAAACACGTATTTTCACCGACTAAAAAACAAGCTAAAACATACCCTAAACAAGTATTTTTATCTGTTTATGATACCCTCGACAAGTACGCAGTGCGTTGAATCGTAAATATATCCTTTATTATCTTGCTTTGCTTTACTTCCCAAGTGCCGATTACAATATTTTGGATGATTTTGATCCCTGCTTAATGAGATATAACATGACAATTTCAGGGTTAAGAAAAAAACATACCCTTTTTTCCTTATTTTGCTGTTTTTGACAACCTAAACGATGTACGCGCGTACATCGCCTGTTGGAAAAAACGACACCCTTTTTACGCGTTTTCTTGTTCACGCATCATATCCACCTTTGAATACAAGTGCCCCCCCCGGAGCGGTATAGTAGAGGTATAAATGCATATAAGCCTGAACACTTTCCGCATAACAATTACTTTAACCTGTTTTGAAATGGAATTACGTGCAGATATTATGAATTTCATTAGAACAACCGAAAGATATGTTTCGGCGTGCGGATTTCCGCTAATTAATAACGTATAAATATACTTGCCAATGCGTTCCCGCAGGAGATGCTTTGAATACGTAGGTGAAAGTTTGATGAATGAGTATTGGACACTGAGTGATCATTGAGGTACCGTCCATATGAGGTGTTCCATGTTGTGTGATACCGTGCCAATGAATGGTTGTACCTTCAGACCCTACGAGTCCCATATTGTTGGTAAAATGTACGACAATGGTATCGCCTTCACACACCTGGAGAAAAGTAACACCAAGAAAAAAAGTTTCGCCTCAGCTTCCCGTTCGCATAGGTGTAAAATACCGTATTTCTTTTGTAAGGTTTTCAAGAGATTTTAACATCCTTTTTAAACTGTTCAAGAATACAAAATTGTACAGCATGTGTCAATAACAACCAGGA
This sequence comes from Ophioderma brevispina, assembly GCA_023653785.1. Lineage (NCBI taxonomy): Eukaryota > Metazoa > Echinodermata > Ophiuroidea > Amphilepidida > Ophiodermatidae > Ophioderma > Ophioderma brevispina. Next base: position 30,476 of record JAMKCH010034678.1, on the reverse strand, counting down.
TACGAAACAAATACTACGTGAATCAAAAAAATTGTGCAAGCATTAAAGATGATGTTGACCTTAATACAATCACTATAATTATCACAGATGTGTTGTTGTTTTATACAACACATCTAATATACTTTCATGTATTGAAAAAATGAAAGAAATCGACTGAAAATAAGCTAGATATGGCAGGTTTTGTAAGCACATCCCTTTTTTCTCCATTCCCATGGGATTTACACACATTAAACTTGTCTTTGTATGAATGTACATGTACAATATCATGATGCCCTTGTCAACTTAATGTTACATTTTCTTGATTACGTCGACTACGGATTAATAAATGAATCTATTTATACCAATCTGCCAAATGATATGACAAATCCAAGCACCAAATCACCTGTTGCAGAGCAAGAAAACAAGATCTTCCCATTGTTTAGGATATTGCTAAGATAAGAGTTTAGTCCCTTATTGGCATAGCCTGTATCTATACCTGGATTACAGTAGTACTAGTGTTGAAAACCCTTTTCATTTACACATCAGGATTAAATGGGTGAGATTTTTTGTGTGAACATTCAATTCCTTTGGATGATAAATAAAGGAGATTATGGCTATTCGTAGAACAATTAAACAATTAGCGTGGGTCATCGTTACTTTCATAATGCCATACCCCCTATATCATACATTAATGTAATATCTTGCTTAACTGCATAAATCCCATTGGAATGGGATATGGAGGAAAAAGGGGTGTGCTTACAAACTTTTTCATATCTGGCTTATTTTTTAGTCAATTTCTTTCATTTTTTCAACACTTGGAAGTATATTAGATTTGCTTTATTAAAACAACAACAAATCGACGATTCACTGATTTTATCAAGGTCAAAGTCAGCTGCAATCCTTGCACAATTTATTTTGATTCACGTAGTATATTAAAAAATATAATCTTCCCCTGTTCATCATTAAAAGAACATTTCCTATATTATCTATCTCCTTTGGATACTCGTTTGTGCACCGATGTAAAAGGTTACATCGGCTTTTTTGGGCGTCTCAAACGGTTCGTTTTCAAAAGTGAAAATATTGTTCGCCATTTTTGTGATTGATTAGCATACTCTACAATCATCTCTTGGCAAAAATTTGTAATACAGTTCATAACTTCAATATGTTTAAAGGGCGAGTATGGCATAATAGTTCAGGGCCATTAGATGAAGGAAGGTGTCCCGTGGGCATTATTATTTTCTAATTTTTATGGATTTTAAATATAATTATCCACTTTATAAACAAATCGATGTTGCCATTTTTCTGAGCATTTGTAATATACTATTTATGCAAATTAAATAAGACGTCATAATAAAAAATCATAGAACACCCTCAAGTACCAAGAACACCCTCAAGTGTCTTGATCTACCTTCAATTCAAGATGGCGGTCAAAACTGACGCATTTTATTGATAAACCTTAAAATTACTTATATATGCAATATTTGGTTATAACATCCAAAAATCATATAAAATGTGTATTTAAAGTGTAAAATCATTAGTTGACCATTAGAACTCGTGCTAGCTTCTGTTTTATTACCAATGGAGAAATCCCGATGGTGCCATACGGCTGTCTTTAACTTTTCAAACCTACCAAATTAACCATCGTCTTTATTTATTTAGTTTAGAAATTATTATATAGTACAATTGGGGTACTGAGACATGTTTTTGATCACGAGATATTTATACTCATATTGCTTTATTTGTTGCCAGGCTTAAAATTCAGTGTCCGGTCAAGTGATGAACATACATGGCAATTTGGTAGGTTTAAAGAACGTAAACCAAAGGAATATTGCCATAATTTTCATTTTATGCTGTTAACAAACCAACATATACCAATACATGAGGTTTCTTATGTCAAACTCCTATTATTCATCTTCGTACGTTAATCATAATTTCGATAATAATTTCTGGAAACTAAACTATCTGAGGTTCATTTGTATAGAATTTAAGGAAATTTGTAGACGATCATATTGGCTGCTCTTGGAACTAAAGCAAGATGATATGAAATATATACTTGCAAATTTTAACGATGCCCTAAAACAAACTGCGTGGTTTCCTTCCACACTTATTATTATATCTAGTCAAGTGTCAATTTCTAACAACTTTGCCATTTGGGTGGAACTTTGGAGACATTTTTGCAGCCATCTTGGATCTGAATCCCGCAGATACTGCTTGGTAGATCCCTGATTGCCTTGAAAATGTTGTGTGGGTTTTTTTTTCCTCCTGTATGATTATTTTGGCCTATCTGCCTCTTTTTCAACATTTTTCATATTTTGTACGCCATCTTGAATATTGCTGAATACTCCATGTTTTCATTGTTTTTTACATCTGGACTGTGTTATACAGTAGAATGATAAAAGGAATACTAAACAGTTGATTGATTGAGTCCTGGTGTATTCAATTTTGAATTATCACGTAATACTTATTTGCATGCAAATTTAAAAACAACCCCTTTTTTCCTTTTCTTCTTTTATTTACTTTTTATCATATCATAATTAATAAGTTCCCGTAGAGTAACGGAAAGTAAACATTCAAATCCCACGGGAACACAAATGGCCACCGACTATAAGGCAGCACTGCAAAGGGGAACGGCATCGAATTCACGCCGGTCACGCCCGGTCCTTATCGATTGGAACGATATTTTATTGATCGAAACAATGATACACACTTGAACCGACAGTAAACCAGCCTTGAGTTTTGAGGTCGTCCCTTAAAATATTTTTCAGGCTTACATGCAATACTACCTAGGGCTAATCATTTAAAACTAAATAACTATGCAACTTGAAAATTCTAACAATTGCCATCCAATTGTAATGTGTCACCAATGAATTTGTCTCATTATAAGATTTAAAAGGATAGTTTCTCTAAGTTCATGACTTTTAGGAAACGATCCAGCCCTATTAATGTTCAAGGGCAGCCTGCTTCGATTTTGTTGGAAACTGGGGTCAGATTGTTCGTCTTGCCTTATTTTACATGTTTGGCATTTGGTTTCGTAATTAGTGGGCAAAATGTAACAGATTCTAACATATTCTAGAGGGGGTCACAACTTGACCTCAAATTGTATACCGAGCTGTCCACCCAAAGAATAAAATGCATTTTCTGCTTCAGTTTAACCAGAGCAATAATTTGACTCCATTTTCAAAAAATCCTGACATTGGATATTTTTACCCCAGGATTACCTTCAACATTAACAGGGCTATAGCCATGTACCTAAAGGTCCCAACTTATACAAACTATACTTTTTTTTAATCCTTAAAATAGACAAATAATTTTACATTGGGCGGCACATTGAAACCATTTCCCCTGTCTAAATTTACCACCTTATTTTACAATTTCCCCCCACATTTCCCAGAGGGTGGAACCCCAAATTTCTGATTTAGCACCCTTCAACTATATAAAACATCTTCCAACCTTCTTCCTCAAACTTCTAGAATAGGATTCTCATTTATACCCTACTAAGACACAATTCATTACACAATACATGCACATTTTGCAAGAAGCTAAAATGGCAATTGGCTCTAGTTAAACAAAAACGTTATCTAAAAATACAAAACAACACGCCCATAAGCTCCTGAAAGCTGAAGCGTAATTTATCATGTCGCTGTATGTGACTATGTTGTACGTTTTTTAGATTCATAATAAGCCATGATTGTGGATAATAGCATTTTGGGAAATGAAGAGAAGAAAGATGCGAAAGAAGGTGATTCAATTTTCTTTTGTATTCTTAAATCTTTTTGCCCGTAAGCCTTTTAGCACGTTACCTGCTGAAGTATATCTGCCAGTCCACACTTTTCAGCCTGAATTTTCAGTCTGTCATTCGTTTACTACTGTGGTTTATCATCTTGTCATCATATCGTCGCTTTGGGATTCTCCTCAGGGCACCATTGTAATGAATTATGCCAAGGTTCTGTAATCCATCGCAATCTTTAAAACCCTGGGTATGCAAAAGAAGATGAAACTAGGTTTTGTTGCAGGTTGACGTCATGACCGTGTAGCGAAAGAGAATAACTATTTAAGGCTTATTTAATTAAATCAGTGTCGTATTTTTAATCCCGAATGACCTGTGTCCTGAACCCTATCTTCAGACAAGTGCCATCCACAGACCTACCTTTTTGCTTGCTGTCTCCAACACTGTACGGTGATTAATATTAAAACGGAAGGCTTTACTAAGACTTTCCCCATTCGCATAGAAGAAATCGCGGTTTTGGCATATGATCTTGTTTCGTTTGTGTTTGTGGTTTTGTTTCCCGTGTTTAGATTTATTTTGGGCTTTCTAGATTCTGCTTCATGTTTCGATGTCCACCATTCGCGCCGCGTTATAACTCACATGAGCAATAGTGAGAAGAATATTCTGATTTTTTGCTATGCTGGATGCTACATTTTTCAATTTTTTTTGTTTTAACATCTGAATGTGTTTATAGAATAATGAAAGGGGGTTAAACGGGTTAATTATTGAGTTAATGGTCTGTTTCAAAATTGAATTATGACTACATACTTAAGTTTTTATGAATGGGGAATACCGCTCGAAAAAAATCACATAATCAGTTTCTTTGCCTCAATCCTATCATAATTAAGAACTTCCTTTAGAAAACGAAAAAGAACGTTAACACTGTATCCAGATAATGGACCCTAACTAAATAATGAAGTCAGACATGTGAAATGAATTTTTAAACCCGGATTACCTACTGTACCTCTTACCAATAGTTTCCAACTTCTTTATCGGCATTTAAAACAAAGTCCAATCTTTCGGCGTTGTGTAGAACAACTGCATCTGTGTCAAATGGTTTTATCGGTCTACATCCGTCCGCCAACAGTTTTCAAAGTGTTGTGATAGACATACAGTTGGAGGCTACAATAGCCGAGAGCGCTACTTATCACACGGAAGCGATAGCGATTGCCTCGAGTAACATTGAAACAGCACGCTTCAGAGTAAATGGTCTCTCCTACTCTATCCACTCGCTCAGCCTTTCCATTCATAAGGATTGCATCTGGAATCATCTACGATTGTCATAAGGCTGATCGTGAATTTCGGTTAATATCATCTCGTTAAACCATTCCGTGCACCAGAATGATGTGCTCAGACAGTCTAAGTGTTAATTGGTTTGCTAGTTTGGATCGGCTGTGGGCTTGCCGAACAACAAGTGGACCAAATACTCCATCGTATCGTTGCGTTCCTGCATGTGAGTGCCACCTACATAAAGATAACAAGGATAAGCAAAGACGACTAAGGCATCACATTCTGGCTCAGACTTAGGGGTAGTCTGTGATTATTTTATGATGCATTTGTTGTGGCTTAAATTTATGTATACTAAATCTAATTTCAAAGTTTGTCTTGTTTGTATATTCAATGTGTCATTTGGATTTTAAAATTTCAAGCGAATTCAACTAAAGCAACAAGCAGTGAGTTTCCTAATCAGAAAATCGCAAAAATTAATTTTAAAAATCCACTGTATTGTATATTTTGTAACTCGCGTAAGAGCCTGGTGTATGTGCCAATCAAGTCTATCTTTAGCTCCCTCTCTCTCTCTCTTCGTGGTCCAGGTCTCAGATCCATAAACAGGATGCTCTCTACAAATGCTCTAATAACCTTCAGCTTGTTGAATTGTAGATACCAAGATTACCATAAGTAGTGTATTTATTTCTGAATTGCAGGCTTGTCCTTTGCGTGACGTAAGTCTTTATAGGACCAGGTACGTAGTAGTAATCAGCAGTACTACAATCTTGGATAAAAGTATTGGCCACCTTGTGAATATTGCTCTTTCCTTTGCATAATCCGACCATTTTGAATTTGTGAAAATGAATTTGTTTGTATCAAACTTGAAAGCTCTTGCTAATCCATAAAACCTCCTCCTTCCCCACCAATCAATGTTGGAGTATTGTAGGCGCACTGAACACAATTTCAGGTTTCAACTTTGTTCGGGGAGAACACTTTTGTCCAAGATTGTAGTATCAGGCAGAAGCAGCGGTATCCCGGGGGGTGCACGTTTGTTTCAAGGTGGATATGATGTGCGTACCATGGACTTTCAATGCACCCTAAACACGTATTTTTCACCGACTAAAAACAACTAAAACATACCCTAAACAAGTATTTTTTATCTGTTTTGATACCCTCCGCAAGTACGCAATGTCTTGAATCGTAAATATATCCTTTATTATCTTGCTTTGCTTTACTTCCCAAGTGCCCGATTACATATTTTGGATGTTTTGATCCCTTCTTAATGAGATATAACATGCCATATTTCAGGTTAAGGAAAAAAACAAAAATAAAACCCCCCCCCCTTTCTTTTTTTCCTTATTTTGCTGTTTTTGACACTAAACGATGTACGGCGCGTACATCGCCTGTTGGAAAAAACGACACGTTTTCTTGTTCACCTCATTCCCCTTTGAATACAAGTGGCCCCTCCCCCGCCACCCGAGCGGTATAGTAGAGGTATAAATGCTATACGCCTGAACACTTCCGCATAACAATTACTTTACATGTTTTGAAATTGGAATACGTGCAGATAATTATGAATTTCATTAGAACAACCGAAGATATGTTTCGGCCGTGGCATTTCCGCTAATTAATAACGATAATATACTTTCCATGCGTTTTCCCGCGGAGATGCTTTGAATCCGTTAGGTGAAATTTGATGAAATGAGTAGTGGACACTGAGTGATCATTGAGGTACCGTCCATATGAGGTGTTCCATGTTGTGTGATACCGTTCCAATGAATGGTTGTACCTTCAGACCCCGACGAGTTCCATATTGTTGGTAAAATTAGACAATGGTATCGCCTTCACACACCTGGAGAAAATTAACACCAAGAAACAAGTTTCTCCTCAGCTTCCCGTTCGCAATAGGTGTAAAATACCGTCATCTTCCTTTTGTAGGTTTTCAAGAGATTTTAACATCCTTTTTAAACTGTTCAAGATCCAAAAGGTACAGCTGTTTCAATAACAACCATGGACGAAACAAATACTACGTTAATCAAAAAAATTGTGCAGCCTAAACAGAGATGATGTTGAACCTTCCTAGCAATCACTATAATTATCACAGATGTGTTGTTGTTTTTATACACACATCTAAGATACTTTCATGTATTGAAAAATGAACAAGAATCGACTGAAAATAAGCTAGATAGGCAGGTTTTGTAAGCACATCCCTTTTTTCTTCCATTCCTATGGATTTTACACACATTAAACTTGTCTTTGTATGAAATTGCATGTCCAATATAATGATGCCCTTGTCAACTTATTTACTTTTCTTGATTACGTCGACTACGGATTAATAAAGAATCTTTTATCCCAATTTCCAATGATATGACCAATCCAAGCACCAATCACCTGTTTCAGAGCAGAACAAGATCTTCCCATTGTTTAGGTTATTGCTAAGATAAGAGTTTAGTCCCTTATTGGCATAGCCTGGTTTTATCTATACCTGGATTACAGTACTAGTGTTGAAAACCCTTTTCATTTACACTATGAGTACATGGGGTTAGATTTTTTGTGTGAACATTCAATTCCTTTTGATGAGAAATAAAGGAGATATGGCTATTCATAAATCACTTAAACATTAGCGGGGGTCGTCATTGCTTTCATAATGCCATACCCCTTATCATACCTTAATGTAATATCTTTCTTAACTGCATAAATCCCCATTGGAATGGGATATGGAGGAAAAAGGGTGTGCTTACAAACTTTTCATATCTGCTTATTTTTATCATTTCTTTCATTTTCAACACTTGGAAGTATATTAGATGTGCTTCATTCAAACAACAACCAACGACGATTTCAGTGATTTTTATCAAGGTCAAAGTCAGCTGCAATCCTTGCACAATTTATGTTTGATTCACGTAGTATATTAAAATATAATCTCCCCTGCTTCATCATTAAAGACATTTCCTATATATCTCTCTCCTTTGACACTCCTGACGAGATAGGGTTTATTGATCCATTCCAGCTCTGTAGTTTGGGACATTCTATTTCTTCTTTTTATCAATGATTTCAATGGCAACTTGTCTTCTTTCTTTTCCATTTTGCTGATGACATTCGATTGTGAGACCAATACAACTTTTGAGCTGAAATGTCCTTACAAATGACTGGACCTCAATTCTTCCAAATGTGCTGTGTACACTTTCCAGTCTAAGGCATGTCATCTTATCACTTGGGTGACGTGGCTCTGGAATATTTTGGAAGCCTTTTAAAGTCGTTGTATTTATTTTTTACTTTTTTACTCTCATTCACTTTCATTGAGAGGTTTACAGGATATTTTATCGTCTGCGCGTTTCATTATCACATGAGCACTGTAGTGCCCTTCCCAATCTCTGGTTGTTCCTCATCTGCCTTACTGTGCTTTGATTTGAAAACCACATCAAAGTGGAAAAACTGTCAAAGGACGATTAATTAGGGATGTTTAGAACATTTTCTCTTTTGAAAAAACTAAAATGACTCACAACTATCTGAAATTTAATTTGCTTAAACTTTTCACCCCTAATTAGGATTTCATTTTTGAACTGTCACCTAAAGATATGTCTAGATCTCTCAGCCTATAGCAATTCACATGCATTGCCCATGTCAAACTAAGGTTGCGAGACTTTTTTAAGGTTTTTGACTATTTTTGGTTGTAAGCTGTTCGACATAATTGCGGTTCCTCCTTCATTTTTCGATACGTTTAGGCAATCTAGAATAAACCAGGATCGGTTTCTTCCATTGGCCGTCTGGTACAAATGTGTGTTTTTGTTTTGTTTTTATCTGTTTTTGGTTATTTCCCTTGTTTGTGAAATGACATTCCTATGAATGTACGGCAGGCACCTCTGTTGGTGTTTTCAAAGTGCTCTTCAAAAGCATTTTATGGGTTATATTTAATTTACGAGAGTTATCCTCGCTAAATTTGTTCATTAACGCCCCCTTGTGGTAATCCTTCCTTGAGATTACTCCATCGGCCTCTTCTTCGCCACTAGCTGAACAAAGAACATCCTTTTGAAAGCAATCCTTTGATTAGCTCCGTCAAGCCGATATCCTTGGTGAGTTCCAAAATCTTTATGGAGTATGGCATTGTGATTAAGAGTGTCGTAAGTTGCTGATCGATCAACGAACACAACTCCAGTTCCAACCCTTCTCGAAACCTCCTCTATGTGTTGCAGGTAGGTTTTGAGTACTTTGCTAGTTGTTGATTTGCCTTGCCGGAAACCTTCTTGTTGTGTAGAGTTGGTCGTCTATCACAGTTGCGATACGTTGAGCAGGAGACGTTCAAAGGCTTGTAGGTATGGATGATGGATTGATATTGGTTCTTGGACTAGATGGATCTTTCCCAGGCTTTAGGATTTCGATAACATGTTCTTTTCTCCAGTTTTATATGAGACGAAACTATTTAGATGTATTTCTTAGATATTTATCAGTTCAAGAACTATTACTACAATTTTACCACAATTTGAGGTCTAATACTTTACTCGATTCATCTGATATGTGAACCCCTTACCATTCAATGATTAGGCGCAGGGACTTTTTAATCATGTTTATTGTAGGAATGTTTAAAAGCCCTGAAATACGCATAGTGCGTTTTCCCATACATGCATGAAATTGTATTTAGTGGCAGCTGAGTGAGTTAATGATTGGAGTGTCCTCCAAGATACTCCTTGTGGCACTTGCATTTAATTCCTTATTTTCCCTCCCGCTTAATTGAAATAGGCTCCCCAAAACTCCAGGGGGACGAAGGTATCAACGCGACTCGAGTATATTCAATTGTTTTAGAACATTCAATACCTCATTCTTGTCCCTGGCATTGATCTATTCTACACAGAACTGGTTCGGATACACCATGCAGAATGATAACAGTTTGATCATGAGTGCATCCTAATCACTATATCCCTTGAGCTGAATCCGTGCATTCATTCCCGCAATATTTGTTGCTATTTGCATAAAACCACTCTAAGTAAGTTTAACGCATTTTCTTGGTCTGGGTGGCCACTCACAATTTCTCATACAAATATGATTCCGTCGACGACTCAATATTACCTATATTAAAGGAAAATGGCAAGATTTTTTTGTCAAGCTCAGTTTGACTTAACATTCATAAATAATTTACATATCACGCATTCCCGAAAAATAATACAATTGATGTTAAATTAACAAATAGAGCATTTTTAATTTTTGCTTTTTTTGACATACGAAGAAACGGGCGGATTTTTCGCCGCGGCTTCATTGATCGAAGGCGTCCCAATTTTTTGTCTCCTCGTGACGTCAAAGTGATGACCAAAACATCGGTTGACTCGATTGTTTATTGCTGACACTGTAATTATTGATGGCTTAACTGAAATTAAATTAAAAAAATAAAAATTAGAAAAACAGTTACAGAATGACCTATTTTGTTTCATTTCGTTGTGTTTAATTATTATTGAAGTGGCAACACTGCGAGATGATGGTCACACGACGTCAATTATGATGTCCATCACTTTGACGTCACTATTTGCCTGCGATGTTGATTTGTCGGAACGTTTTCGAGTAAGCTATTGGCGGGAAATAAAAGGGCAAAATACTCAACACATGTGGACCATTTCACTTATTTTGATTTATAGGTAATCTACGTTAACTTAAGCTTTCCATCCATATCAAATTTCCCAATATTCCGAATCATGCTATTTCCTTTAAAATAAAAATCTTTCAATCAATATTGTTAGGTGGCGTGAACAGTAGTAGGGTACTAGTCTTCAAGACGGATGGATTCCAGTGCCATTATTGGCTATAAGACGGTGTTGGTAGTCTTTGAATGTTATTTATTTAAGATGGCAACACCCCATAGGTTCATGTTAGTTTTGCCATATCCAAGAGGTATTTTTTTCATCTAATTTTGTAAAAAGTTTGATGCTCAGAGAGCGGAATGAAAAGAAAAAAATTCCACAATGCATTTGATTTTAATATTGGAGTACCACTCCTGCTTTTGGGAGGTGGTGGTGTTTTGTGAACAATGCAAGATTGATATTTTGAGTCCTTCCATACAAGGATCTAAGATTAGTCTAGAATTGCCGTACGGCGTTGGCAACACAGAAACCCCCCCCCCCCCCGAGTTTCGTGGATGCAGCTATAAAACATAAACAAGCTAATGCGGAATTCATTTTTGCACTGAAAGTTTTATGTGTACCACGTTTTATACTTTTATTTTTATATATCGTCCTAGCTATTTCCTTTTCTCATTATCATGTGTTCTCTTTTGTAGGGTTTGATGCCATGCGTGAATTTTGTAGTGCACGCAACTAAATGTGGAATTCCTTGTTCCGTCGTGAATTGATCAAGCCAAGACTCCACAGTACATGCCATCGGGTCACCTAGCTCGCGGTTTGGTCCGGTTTTTCAAGGCAAAAGTTATTTATCTACTAACAGCGATCCTTTAATTTTAATTTTTTGAGCTAAAATAACACCAACGCAGCTACCGGTACGGTCGAAATGGTTTAAGGACCTCCCTCAGGCTCCTGTTAAACATAGGAATATCCAGACGATTGCCCGCCGGCCACTGTTTTCATGGTTTCGTACGTCAAGAGATATCAATTTAATGACTCTCGAGTTTAATGGTAATTGTTAAATTGTACGTAGTCACTTGATTTCAGGGAACCAACATAACCGGTTTCCTTTCATGTCCTCTGAACATGAATATATGTTTTTGTGTCTTAAACCTCCATAGCTAAGAAATTTTAGTTAATATATCAAAACAATATCGAAACAATGAAGTCAATACTCCCACATGGAGGCTCGTGTGTTCGGTTTTATTAATTATTATAAAAAAATATACGGCTTTCGAAACAAATCACCAAAGAAAAGTTTTATTCATCATTTGACCCAACAAGAGAATCATTGGTTCCCACTTGAAAACAATAATTTCTCCTTTGTATTTTTATTCAATTACACGGTTTTTATTGGGCAAAAGACAACAAACTGGTCCAGTGGAATATTGACTTTTGACTCTGAAACCTTTGTGGCAGACCCATTCACGAATAGGCTCTTCAAAAGCAATTTTACGAACAATTATTTATTGCAGACATTGCTTAAGGATTTCAGTGTTTGCGCGTGCATTTGAATGTTGGGCTATTCATCGATGCAATACCGATACTTTTAAAAAGGCCGTTTCTGTTTATTTAAATGCCTTGTCCTGTTTTATTCAATGGTTATGACCAAAAGAATCATACAGCTCTCTGCAATGCTGTTAATTCAGCATGACACCTTTGATATCATCTCGTTGTATTGCAAAATTCCATCAATAACAACGGTTCGGATTTGATCCTGTTTGAACAAAGTGGGCATTATTCATTTCATACCAGTGGCGGACACTATTGATCGGGAATCATATCTTCCACGACATCGTTTTATACCTACAAAGATGAGTCAATGGACCCTTCCACAACACGTATTACTAATGACCATCCTCATTTTCAAAACGAGGGTGGAAATACCCCAATTTCAATAGATTTTAGGTTTTAAAATGTCCCATTCCTTTTGGTCATGTAAAACCATCTTAGGTCCAAGATACCCACCAACTTTCTTTTCGTGATTATTTCGAGCGTGCGTAATTTTTGAAAATTAATAAAAACTAAAACATCTAAGTAATGAACCGACAGTAGGCATTTGTGGTGTGGGTGTGACTTGTGGTATTGGCGGTGTGAAGATAAAGGGAATGAAATCAAAAAAATTTTTGGTCACAACCCTTTTTTTGTTTTTTTTTTACTCTGAACGTACTGTTGGGCGTACGTAAGGAACACTATCATTGCCAACACGCTTTCAACGAAAAATGTCATACCTTTCGCATTCTCATTGGGACTCCACTTGCAGCGAATATCACTAGTACATTTTAGCGTTATTTCCTTCCAAAATTTTCCTGGCACATTTTTTTTTTTTTTATTACAGTCGCTGTCGATCTTCATCAGCCAGAAAATTACAAACAAAACTACGAAGTCTCTTCGATTACACTCTAAGCGTTCATTGAAATTACTCCTGAAAACGGCACTTCGTATTAGTAGTTCCTAGCTAGTTCCAATACTCGTGAACGCCCTCTTCCTAAATCGTTAAAAAATTTATTAACAAGTAAACGATTAAACGAGGGTGATAGTAAAAAAATATATCATGGGTCAATCAGTTAAAATTGACGCGAAGATGATATTTAATATTGTACCAATATAGGAATCAATATTTGTTTTATACATGAGATATAACCTGGTTTCTTTTCAAGCCATGTATTCATGTAATAGTAAAACTATCCGCATGGCTCAAATCACTAGCAATCATGAAGAATTGAACTGGCACTGAGACGTACTTGGCCCATAAGATCTTGAATTTTGGCGGGCCCATCCCCCCCCCCCCCCCGCCACCCCCCGCTCCGAACTAAAAAATGCGGGACTGGGTAGTGCCGTGAATTCCTCCTTGACATCAAAGTTTACACACTTGTCAACTCCCAAAGTTAAATTATCTTAGTGTAGATTTAATACAAATCCTCAGCCGATTTGGCTATCTCCTTGGTCAATAACTCCCGGTCAAATTAACATCAAGCTAAGACCATGATTTGTGTTACTCCCCAGTTAATACAGTTTTAACTTGGAAGCGTCTATAAATTCTCAAGAGACCACTAAGCATTACATCATTACTATCATTAGACTTGGCACTGTAATAATATCCTATACATCTACATGCTGTAGTACTGGGCAATGAGAATTCTCACAGATTACACCATCAATATAATATTTTATATATTTATCTCATACTTTTATATATTTATCTCATTCTGTTTTTTTTTTTTCTTCAATAAGATATCATTTTTAATACTCTTTATGATGCTTATATTGTATTTGTGCATTGAGATGAAATAAACCTGAACCTGAACCTGAATAGACTTCTCTATACTTGTGGATTAATTCTAGTAAGTTCTCTACTATTCTAAATAGCCAAATATTCTCCTAGACTCTCATTACTACTCCATTACCCTTCTAGCACGTTTATACAGTTAATAACGATTTTTACTGAAGTGCTTTACCTTCCCCATCGTAATGAGATCAAAACTCTTCCTTAAAGACCTAATTCCATGAAAAAATATTCAGACATAATGAAAGGGACCCTTACTGAAATCACTTCCACAAATTTGCTATATAAACATAGAGTTAAAAGTAACTTGTTGAATTTGCTGTGTCAAGCCCGCATGGTTTAAATGTTCCAGAGTTTGAAGATGAGCCGGTGCTCAGCGGTGATCATGTTATCGTTGCTTCCACGGGCTGCGATGGCCCCGCCACTTTGATGTCATTGATGTTGCAAACTGATGGACTGTTGAAGTCTGAGAAGTTGAAATGGCGGGCAACAGGAAATCCCTCAAAATTGCCTCTTATTAGAGCTCGAGCTCAGTGCAGCTGTCGGCTAAGCGGCGGGAAGTTTCGCCAATGTATAGTTTGTGACATTTTGTGCAGATGATGGCAATACAACCAGATTGGAAGAAATGCACGTGAAGTGACTGGTTATGTCAACTTTCCCTTCACACCTTCAAGATGATTTTCTTCGTTTACAGACAGCGTGTATGGCACGTGGTTGTCAGTATTACCACGTTTGACAACTGTATGTTCCCGGGTTGTTGGCTGGACCACATGTCCGGACAAGTTGCGGTCCCTTTTGAAGAGTGGCTTTGTGGTTCACTGAGACAATCTTTAGTGGTAGTGTTGCTTTGAAGCACTTTGAAATTTGTTAAAAATGATGTACGAATGTTCACGGTTTGTCGGGGTGGTAGGTCAGAACCAGGTAGACACTATTTGATGCTTGTCAACGGGTCCTGCGTAATTGCTAGATTCTCTATCCATTTCCTCCGGTGGGCGTACAATAGCCGATTGGATACATTACAGATATCCGCTCTGATTGAATAATTCATTCATTTCTGTCTGAACCTTGTTGAATTCATCATCGCTCCTATCATAGTCGTTTGGCTCGAGAAGTCGACTGTATGGATAGAGTCCATGTAATTCTTGGGATGGCTTGAGTTGTAACGGAGATAACTATGTGAATCAGTCTCCTTGTAATGATGGTGGTAACGATAGTATCCTGATCTATGCATATGTGGAGATCCAAGAAATCACGCTCTTGTCGGAGATATCCCAAATGAATTCCAAGCACTGATGATAATTTCTGACAAGGTATTAAAGATTCAGGTCATTTTTTGGATCGCAACCTATTCCCAGGATATCGTCATGTACTGCTTCAAACAGCACAGGGGACGTGCACCCAGACTCGTTGAGAATCTTCTTCTCTATTATCCAACTCTTATGCCAGCCAACTTGGGTCAATGCAGGCACCCTTCGCGAAACCCAGGATTTGTTTATAGTGTTCTCCATGACTGGAAGGTGTTACTGGTAGGGGGAAGACCTGCATAGTCTGGAAGAGATGAAGTTAGCTGAAGTTGATGGTGACTGGTTGGTACGTGTTTTAAGATAATCTCCAATGCTTCCATGCTATGTTGTGAGGAAAAGATGTGTATAATGAAGACCGTCCATGGTGAAGAGGGTCCTCTGTGGATCAATTTGAAGTTCTTCAGTGCGTATAGTGTGTGGTGATTCCTTAACATCCGTTGGCAAAGCCACAAGAGGGCTTCGAGATATTTTGGGCTATGTAACAGGATGGACACAAAATTAGATGAATCGATGGACGTCCGCTGGAACCTACTTTTGTGGGATCTTGGGCAGCTTATAGAGCTTTGCTTCTTGTGGGGAGGTTTGATCAAATTAACCGCGGTTTTTGGGAAGATCCTTAGTTTTCTTATAATTTCTTGATAGTGTTTTCAAGGATCTTTTTTTTTGTTTGATCGCAACTATTTGAGTATGGTATTGTATAAGAGGTGTCTATTTGCTTCCTTGATATAAAGGTCTATGTCCAGACTACAATGGCACCCTTTGTCGCGGATTTGATGACAATGTTCTTGTTATGTAGATTTAGGTCTTTACTGGCGTTTTCGCTCATCCTTGTTCGTCGGGATTGAGGTGGTGGTGATGTTACGATTCAACATCTTCACAACACATCATTTCTCTATGAGAATTGTGACTACTTTATACCCACCTAGGCGGTGTCCACTCGAACGTTTCTTTTGTAGCGTTATCAAATGGGTCTATTTTCGTCAGCGTCTTTGACATGATGTTTGAGACCTTAGAGTTTGAGACGAATTCTCCGGTACGCCAGAACGCATCCATATCACGTCGAAGATTGAACTCGGGGTCGGTTCTTTCTTCTACTGGAACAAAGTTGAGGCCCTTGCTAAGACGTTGCGTTCAACATCGGTAAGATGTAGATCAGGTGGAATGGTGACGACTATCTTCGAGCTGGAAGAGTATCGTGTGTGATTTGGCGTCGATGTTAGTCCTGGTCGTGAGCAGACGATTTAGCTTGGATTGTTGATCTTCACTGGATGACTTCATATAGTCTTCGGTTCAATGATGAATATGGATTTGGGTGAGACTGTCTGGCCTGAGAGACTTAGTTGATACTTTTTGAAGTATTGTAAGCTTGTGATAGAACTCACCCTTCTTGGGAATCATGCTGTTATACGTAGGACGCATTGATCAAGAGTAGCTTGATTCCTTTGCGGGAAAAAATATGTTGTGATACACTGTTCATGAAATTTTAAGGGGGGTATCACTTTTGACAATGGGTAAATTGTTTTCCACTGCAAAAAGTGAGATATTGTAACCGCCCAATTGCGGTAAAGTATCAGCTTTTAAAACTTTGTTCTGACTAAAATCCGATTCTCGTCCCAAAGATATGGCCGATCAAAGTTTAGGACGGTGACACAAAACTCTGGCTTTAATGAAGGATTGGTCCTCTACTTTACAGTATTTATTTGTTTCAACAGTGATAAAGTTATTGAAAAACAAGTAAAATAAAATAGTGAAGATTAATTTTTTTATTTATTTTTAATTTTTACGGGTCATAAACCAGAAATAAGTAGTGATGAGACATTGGTACAATTGCCACTCACAATACACAAAATACAAATTCAAAGCCGGTCGATCAGAACAGGAATTGTAGATTTCCTATACCTGCTAGTTCTATCTCGGGAGATCAAGTTGGTTGGACCTTCGAAGGTTTCGACCATGTCTTGCATTTTTGTATCAGAAGATAGCTCACTTTAATGTTAATGCCGATTACCATTCTTATGTATTTCTTATTTCTCAACCTGACTATATTTAAACAAAATTAATAACTTAGTAATTAATGAATGTCTTTTCAACCAATTTGGGTATGAAAAATGAAAAATATATAATTAAATACTGCACCTTTAAAGCATACAGTTACATCTGTCATGTAAATTAGCACCCTCAAGATAGATAAAAATTAAAAGCGCATCTCAGTTCGTCAAAAAACGCAAAGTAGCAATTTTCAAACAAACGTTAACTAGAGAAAAAAATCGATCATGTAATTAAGATTTGGCACATATGTTAAGAAGACTGAGCTCTAGAAAACCATATCTTCTGATAGTTGAATTTCACCTTCGTTTATCAGTTATCCAGTAAAACGTGCCATGGCAACCAATTCATAAATCCGAGAACATGGTTTCCTCCGGAATGTCCCGGCGGACATTCTCCCCAAACCCCATTAATGTATGTCAAAAGTGTTTGAGTTACGTTTGTTTAAAAATTTAGTCATTCAAGGGCCTAGAATGGTTACCATGGCAAGGGAGAAAATTTATACTGATTTTCAAACTTGGGGTCAAGGCCTATAATAATATATAATATGTATAGGTAACATTTTAAGAAATGTGGGAAATAGATCGTCAAAATTTCCAGAAATAACGGGATAACCCCCCCCCCCTTAAACGGAAACCATTCGGTTTGTGCTTGTGACGGAGACATGTACTGATGAACTTGACGTGGCTTGCAAATCTGGTCTTAAAGCGGCACTGGCACATTTTCACAAAATATGAAATTTCTTCAATTTGCTCTCAAATGATAGTCTAGGCCATTGGAAGAACAGAGATACATTTTACACATAAAAATAACATACTCAAAAACAGATAGGGAGGTTAATAAGAGGTTAAAGACATCCAGGTAATTTGTAGGCTAACTTTAAGTTTTCCAGAACTTTAATCAACAAATGTGTATATTACATGAATATTATAGACTCGTAATCATTGATATTAAAACCACAAAGGTCACAGACCGGTCAAACAGGGTGCCTTGCGTGGGAAACATGCATACGGCGTGCGTTTTCTTGTGCTTTCTTTACCCATAAGGACGCTGATTTGGTCTTAATCATTTCAGGTGAGGGCTTTGTATATAAAAGCTTTACAACCATGCAAAAATATCGATTTTGAAAAATCTTGAGGTCGCACTATTTTTCAAATGTGCCAGTGTCTCTTTAAAGTAGCCATGGCAAGTGATGTGATAGTCCTTTGTAGTTCAGCAAGGTACTGGTGTATTACTTAACGATAGAGTCAAGACATGCCGTTTCAATGATGACATGCTGGCAGTAATGATGAAGGTGAAGGTCGCAGAGGAAATTGCAAATAATACAGTACTGTGACCATATATTACTACCAAATCTTACGACTTCATAATTATTATTATTCCAGTACTATGCAGAACTAAGACCTATATTATAAATACATATAAATATGTTTCTTATCATAGTTAGCCCTTTTTTTCATTTTCTGTTTATATGATGTATTTTCTGGTTAACGTCCGTTTCCGTAATTTTCATCATATAGGCCTACATGTTAAAATTTTATTTTCATTCGTTTGTGTTTTGAATCAGTGTTTTTCTGCGTCTTTTGTTCCATAGTTCCTGATGAAGGCATTTATTTGCCGAAAGCTTGATTAATTTTTTGCACAATTCTGCTATTTCTCTCGAATACAATTTTCCACAAAAATCATGACATGTGTTCCAAGAGTGTTGAAGGCCACAGATTTCTCACGATATATATATATCGCAAAATTCATGGTTTTTCGCCATTTTTTCAAGCAAAAGTTGGATTTTTTGGCCATGATGCGCACACATGCTCTTACTACAAATAAATCAAATAAATAAGATAAAACATAGTGTAACTGTATCCTTAGCACAAAAAAAAAAATGGATTTCTGCTGTTCCGTGTATAATTTCAATGGGAAATAGCTTTTCTTCGCACGCAGTGCGCGATTACGTAACGCCGCGTCATATAACCGTAGGTCCGATTTTGTATTCGCATGCGTGATGGTGACTTTGTAGACTACCGATTCTACTAAGCAATTCCCACGTTGGGGGCAAGCTGCTTTAATTCTGCAGTTGCATGGTTTGTCAGGCATTTCATATTTCTTTTGCAATGTTTTGAGGAGCCTATTGTTATGAGATTTAATGATCGTGTCCATGTTCTTCATGCAACTGTAGCTGACTTTTAGGTTTTTTTTTTTTAAAGATTTTGTGCAGCTTGTTCCCTGTTGGGAAGTGTTTAGCGATCAGTCTAAGGAATGTCCTGGCGACGTTGCTTTTGACGTTAGCACTGTACAGGGGATTAAACCAGATAATTTTCCTCGAAAGATTTTTCTTTTTTGGCTCTGTAGATTTACTTAAAATAAGATGTGAAAGGGATTGTTCACGTTAGTGTACAACATAAAATGTGAACTTCATGTTTAAAATGAACTGGAATTAACTTAAATTGTACTGGATTTGCACAAAAATGTAATAATTATTAAAAAATACTTTTCAAATTCCCATTTCATCACGGGCCTTCTAAAAGGCCTATTGGTAATATTTTTGGTAGTGAACAGTTTGATTATATTATGGAATACAATTTAATTAGTCTAATATGTTTCTCAATTATGAAGTGCATATTTAAAAAAAATGGAATTATGAATTCAATTTATTTGAACTTAAAAGTGCACCTCATTTTTAAAAATAAAACGTGAGCTGAAAATGTTTAAATAATATAAAATGTGAAATTGGCTGGCTTCAAAGGGAATTTGATCTTTATATTTCAAATGAATGCTGAATTGTTAAATATGAATTGTAATCTTCGATATGTCAAAATGCATTATGAAATGAAAGTGTGCATTTTATGCTTGATTTTACCGTGGTTGTTTAAAATTTGTAAAATGGATTCATTTAATGAGCAATTTGCCAATGTGTTTTCTCACGTGGATGATCATATTTCAAATTAATTTTCGAACTCGATTGTGTAAACATTAATATGTGAACTTTGTATTTAAAACACATTGCGAGCCGGAATTGTTTAAACTATATATGAACTTCATGTTTGATGTAAAAGCATGTGATATGTTTAACATAATAGTTCAAATTAACATATGGAGTTACGTAAATTCAAATGCGAAATGGGTTTGTTAAATATGGACTTGTAATCTTCAACAATTGGAGATGCTTGATTATAAATAAGCATTTCATGCTTAACATTGATAGGAATGGTTTTAAAATAGAGGTGAGCTGGTATTATTTAAGGCAAACGAAATCAGGATATGTTAATTTAATGTAATATCGTATTTGATTTGGTGTATTAAAAAGCGAAATGTAATTGCCTGAAATGAAATAGTAACTTTATGCTTGATATGTAAATTGAATTACTCATTAGAAAACGTAAGATGAACTTGATTTACTATAAATGTATAGTATGTTTCTACCTGGATTAGTTAAAGTGACAGGAGGAGATTTTTTTAGGATACGAATTTCTCTTAAATTGCACAGGATCGATTGTAAACCACCTACCAAGAACGTTCCGAAGGTTTATTGGACAAACAAGTACAAACGAAAACAGAAAACCTTGTTTAGAACTTGCCTGACTATCGTAATTGTCCCCATAGAAAACCGTGCTTTGACTTTCTGTCGTGCTCGACAGAAAGTAGTCATCATATTATTACATAAAGACGGCGTATTCGGCTTATTCACTTCAGGTGTGATCTAATACATTGGAAAGCATTCCAAATATGCAAAAAAACCCGGGTTCGAAAAAAATTGGGGGCGCTTCATTCTGGAAATCTCCTCATGTCTCTAAATTTGAAATTCTGGTGTTCTGTATTAAAGTGAAACGAAATGTGAAATATGAACTTCATGTTACTGAACGGAAGTAGAATTGTTTAAATAAATAACAAAAATAAATGTGAATTTATATTTTATATGAAATGAATAATTGTTATGTGTTTAAATCAATTATAAACAAGACTTCCCTGATATGAAATATGAACTATATGTGTAATAACCAAATATTATGATCTGGGTTGTTATGAAGGTACCAATTTGTGTAAATGTAGTGTAATGGGTAGGTGGTTTCACTGGTTTGTTATATTATGCAGTAGCAATGTTTTGTTTTGATTCTGTTGATCACAATTAAATTTAATTTAAATTGGGAACAAATATATCAACGACGCATGCATACCTTTGCTTATGATGTAGCAAGTATCTAAGTAGGTCAGACCATCTTGTATTTGCAGAAGAAAGCGAAACAAAATATGTTGGGAAAACCCAATTGCCTAATCACAGGCATTAAATCCTTTTAACGTTCCTCCAAATATGGTGGAGAGTTGCGGAAATCCCCTCCACCAACACCCCATCTCCCTTTCCCAACACCCCATTTTCCTCCTTCCCAATATCCCATCTCCTTCCCAACACCCCATCTCCCCATCTCCCCCCTCCAACACCCCATCTTCCCCTTCCCAACACCCCATTTTCCTCCTTCCCAATATCCCATCTCCTTCCCAACACCCTATCCTCAGGTTTGCTTATAAGTGATACAAGCGAATATATCATATAAAATTGGATCGATTGAGCCCAAATTTATTGGTCGAGCTATGAGTTACATCGGTTGAGCCCAATATTTTAAAACTCATAGCGAGACCAGTAAATTTGGGGCGTAAATCATCCGATTTTAAGATTATCATGTTTCGAATCCAATATTTTCAACACTTGGACTCCTCAAAACATGATAATCAGTTATTAATTAATTTATGGACGATAGGTAATATTAAATGATTAATTATATTGTATGTTAGTTCATATTTTATGCACAATCAGATATTGATATGCTGTGTTCAGTTGCAGTTACCATACTTATTTTGCGAAAAATGTTATTGTAGGATAGTAGGCGCCATACTTCTTGGGTGGGGCGGAGGGCAGAATTATTTTTATTTTAGGGGGGAAGTAAAATGTTGGGTGCAAAACATCCAAAATTTTGAGATTTTTAACCAATCTTGTATTGCTCTGAAGGTCAATGTGTGGGTAGCTGATCTTATGATGCTTTTCTAGATTATAAGATGAGAGAGATAAACAAATCTTTGAAAAAAGTTTACCAATTCTGTTACTTTTTCTGACTCTTTATAAATAGCAGGTTCTTCATAATCAATAAAAAATAAAAACCTACTTTATTTAAAATTTACCTTCTTGTATTGAGTAGTGCTACAATTCCTACATTTGACTTGTTTGAGACAGCCACAGATGTAGCTTTGAGGTAAGCATTCACAGTAGTAGTATACATGATTTTTTTTCAAAAAATGCTTACTACAGAACTGAAGAATGATATTTGCATGATTCTGACATTTCTTATAAACCTGCAGCATACTTTTGATTACGGAATATAAAAGCTTTCAATATATTATAGAACGCATTTCCTCTAAAACGTGATTGACTCAAGATGCTGATGTACTTTTTCATCTTGGGTTCTTTTTTGTATCCCAAAGCCCTGTTAGCTTGTAATCTTTTAATTCTGCAAATACTTCTGGAGTAACTGTTATGCCAAGATATACAAAGTTAGGTTTTAGCCCAACCAAAAAATTCATTCACACAATAATCAAAACAAGTGTTATACACTGCAAAAATGTTGAGTAAATTAGGCCCCCTACAAACTGGCAAAGGCCCAAAGGAATCAGCTCAAGATTTTGTGATGAGAGCAATTAATCTTGGCCAGAAGGTTCTTTTTGCTTCGCAAGAGAAAGCGGCCCCTTGAAATACGATCCTGATCTGGTCAAAAGCACCTTCCTTCAGACAAAAAAAAAAAAAAAAAAAACGGAACTCCAGATAAATCGTATACAACATGGGTTAACATTTTTGTCACAGACGGACGAACGGACGGACGAACGGACGCTGCTCATTTCATAGTCCCCGTTCCGAACTCGTTCGGCGGGGACAAAAATGCTTACTACAGAACTGAAGAATGATATTTGCATGATTCTGACATTTCTTATAAACCTGCAGCATACTTTTGATTACGGAATATAAAAGCTTTCAATATATTATAGAACGCATTTCCTCTAAAACGTGATTGACTCAAGATGCTGATGTACTTTTTCATCTTGGGTTCTTTTTTGTATCCCAAAGCCCTGTTAGCTTGTAATCTTTTAATTCTGCAAATACTTCTGGAGTAACTGTTATGCCAAGATATACAAAGTTAGGTTTTAGCCCAACCAAAAAATTCATTCACACAATAATCAAAACAAGTGTTATACACTGCAAAAATGTTGAGTAAATTAGGCCCCCTACAAACTGGCAAAGGCCCAAAGGAATCAGCTCAAGATTTTGTGATGAGAGCAATTAATCTTGGCCAGAAGGTTCTTTTTGCTTCGCAAGAGAAAGCGGCCCCTTGAAATACGATCCTGATCTGGTCAAAAGCACCTTCCTTCAGACTAAGGACTGCTGGGAAATCTAGCTCATATAGAAAACTTGGAGGAAAAGCATGCCCTCAAACGGGGTCCTCGCGTGAAGGTCTCGGTAGTATCAGAAGAGTCTGATCATCAATCCTCCACCTGTAAATGACGAGATCCGCCAGCTAATCGAGGGGATGAAAGTCCTTCAAGCTAAGGTGGCTGCTCTTCAACAGGAAGTCAAACAGCCAATAGGCAGCTCCCACGGAAAGGGAGTCAGCGACATGTGGAGAAAGGGAACAAGGCAACACTTACCGTCACTGTTACAAGTTTGGAGGGGACAATCGCTTTGCCCGAGGCTGCCATTCATCACGTCAGGGAAACAGAACCCGGTTACCCCATGGGAACAGGGCGTAACCACAAATCAAAGCTCCCCATACCGCAGATATTGTAAGGAAGAAGGCGTCCAGAGTAAAGATTGCCAGATAAAAGATTGGAACCAGCACAGACATATTTGCATTATTTTGCATATTTGGTATCAAGCTACCAAATATCTGAATCGGAAACAACATCAACGGCTGGCTAGACTGGTTGGCGAAAAGTGCATCGTCAGGTGTAAGCTAAATTCCAAGAGAGAGAATGTCCTTTGAGATACAGGTTCCCAGGTCTCCATTGTATCGAAGAGGTGGTGGAAGTGCATACTTCCAGAGGAGAGCCTACATGATCTTGATGAACTTATGCAGCCTGAACTGAAGCTAACAGCAGCAAATGCAACCAACATATCCAACCAGGGTTAGTTAGCACAGGACTTTGAATTGTTGTCAGCAGATGGAACTGTATCACCCTCCATCATAGTACCAGTCCTTGTAACCACAGATGATCTCCCTCGACCCATAATGGGATACAATGTCATTAAAGAGATAGCTGACCAACCATCAGAGACAGCCATACTAATCAACGCAGTGATGGTCTTTTCCCCTCTGCCCATCCAACAAAGCTGAAACCTTTAGGAGAGATGATCTTGACTAATGACCCTGGCGATTTCTGTAATATCAACTTTAGATGAAAGACAGTAGAGATACCCGCCAGATGTGTAGAACAGCTATACTGATGGATTGAGATCACGGCGTGTGATTGAACTTTCTGGAAGATCATCTAGCTGCATCCTGATCCCCATTACGAATAACAGAAGAATGTCATCATTAAAAAGAAAACAGCTTTGGGACAGCATTGATAAGAGGCATTTCACTAGGTGTAATTCAACCACAAAGCTTTGAGGAAGTCAATCCAATATGGCTGCAAAATTTTATTAATATTCTCCAACAAGTAGATGGTGATGCGGAATGGGCACCTTCAGTTGACAACTGATCAAAGAGAAAAAGTGAGCATTACTTCGCCATGAGGCAGCAGGTTCTCGAAGGATGAAGACTGCATGGGCTTCATTCCTTCTCTTCAGATGAAGATAAGACGGACAGATGACAACCTGTGCAGAAGACCTATCAATCTATCCCCAGACCACTCTTCCAAGAAGTCAAAGATTACCTGCAAGATCTCATCGACCAAGCATGGATTGTTAACTCTAATTCGCCATAGCTTCGCCGGTGGTCTGCGTCCCGGAAGAAAGATGGATGACTCCGTTGTGCATAGGGGGTGGGCTTACAGGAGCTGAACAGGACAACCATCTCAGACAGACAACCAATTCCTCGGGCAAATGTCTTAGACAACCTTGGAGGGAACATACTGGTTCTCCATGCTGACCAGGGGAAAGCACACCCCAGAGTTACATGGACCCTGAAAGTAGACCATATACCTTTTAACCTCGTATAGTTTGCATGGGGTGTGCGGTTTCCATTTGGTTTGAAGAATGCGCCGCAGCTACCAACGCTGTATGGAGTCCGCCCTCTGATGGTCTTCAGCAAGCTATTCGAGGAACCTATTGAAAATCTTTGAAAGGTACTTCAAGCCCTCAGCAAACATGGAATGAAGAGGCGAATCAATATGTGCGACCTATTCAAGAAAAAGGAAGTCCGGTAGTTGTGGAAGTATATGTCCACGAGGGATATAGACATGGTCCGAACGATACAGCTGCTCTCCGTAGACTTATGAGAGACACTCACTGGTTGGCAATGTGAGGAAGGCACTTGAGGTATCTAAGGAATTCAATCAAATAGAGCAAAGTCCTATTCTCACTGTTGACTCAAACAGAACAGTCTAGCACACCAACCCAAATAGGCTATGGATCTATGGCTTTATCTCAGCCGAGGAAAATTAACCACCTACAATCAGGAAGCTCGAATTCTTGGCATTGAAATGGCTGTGACCAGCCATTCAGAGATTACCTGTTTGTATGTGTCCTTTACCCTATAGTCCGGGCTAAAAAATGAGCTAGGGATCACATGAAGGAAAGTTTATGTCAATGTGGTTTTTCTAGATCAGAATTTATGAGGAATTAGAATATGTTAGGTAAAAGGCCGAATCCTGACGCATCCGCAATATAGGGGGGGGGGGGGTTATTTCCGGGGGGTCAAAAAAGTTAAGAAAAGTCATATATTGTGGTAAAATAAAGATAAATAAGATATCATGGACCCACTGAATGACTTAAGAATTAAGCTTATTCAGGTATTTAAGTTAATTTACTTGATGTAGTAATGATTACGAGGGTAAATAAGTTGTAGGGGGGTCAATAAATGGACCCCTTATTAAGAATACAGTGAAAAATGTCTTAAAAAATAATACAAAAATACCAAAATTAAGAAGTAAGTAATTTGTTCAATCCAGAAACAGTAGTTTCAGGGATAGAAAAGGTCTGGTGAGGGTGGCAAAAATGCAGTTTTTGGGTGGCAAACCATGGAGGGGGTACACTCAATATGCGGACTTATATGTGCCTATACCAGATGGTACGAAAATAGCTTCAGTGTGGAAGGAAAGGTTATCTCATGGGGTGTCTCTAATTCAGAATTGTTGATGAGAAATAGAAATGTTAGGTAAAAGCATGATTTCCTGACGCACCCCCCAAAATGGGGTTATTTCCGGGGGGGGGGGGGCAAAAATACTATTTGGTACATATGAGACAAATTAAAATATACTGACCGTATAGTGACATAAGAATTAGCATATTCGGGTATGTAAGTATAATGTATTGATGTATATATAACAAGGGCAAGTAAGTTGTAGGGTGGGCAAGAGGGTTAAAATACAGTATTTGGGTGGCAACCCATGGAGGGGGGCCATTGAATATAAAGGTCTTATATGTGCCTACCAAGGGTATGAAAATAGCTTCAGGGTGTGGTATTTCATAAAAGTGGTCATTGAAGGTGATATGTGAGAGAAAGGGGTCATTGGTTGTAGATGAAGCGATGGGGGGGGGGGTATGGTGTCCAGTTTGATGGCAAAATGGGGTTCAAGGAGAGACATTGATATTTATATGCTAAATTTCATTTTCATATGAAAGCGCTTTGACCTTATTTTTTTTTTAAAAAGTGACATAATGAAAAGGACCTTACTGAAATACTTCCCACGAGTTTGAAACAAGTTGGATGTTTAATAAGTGTAAAAACGTAAAAACAGGAAGAGTGCCAGGGAGAGGTGGCAGTAAATAAACTAGATGTGTAGGTTACTTACAGGTTTGGTGTGATGTTATTGTAATCATATGTATTATATAGTATTTATTTCTAACTCACCCCCCCCCCCCAAAAAAAAAAACGTTTTTCTTATCACATGAAGCAGTGGGGTGTGCTAAACAAACAAAATAATAGGACAATTTTCAATGTTAGTTAAATGGTAATGTTTTGCAAACCCAAAATTGTATTGATAATTGAGGTGGACAATGCCAGTATTGCTATTCCTGTTGGTGGTGGTGGTGGTGTGGGGGGGGGGTGGCTCATATCTTTGTGGATATCAAACTGCCTGCCTTGAAACCCCTTTGGATCCATCCAACTGACCCTCAATGACCCCCATTCACTTCAATCTACATCCATTGACGCCCTTTTTTTTATAATATCACATAAGCTTCAATTACCTTCTCTTCGTACCACCTGGTAGGCCCATATAAGTCGCATATTGACGTCCCCCCAATGGGTTGCAACCCCAAAATACTGCATTTTAAGCGAATTTTTCAGTGACCCCTACAAATTCATTTACCCTCGTATTATTATACTTAATACATGAATTCTAATCTCACTACACGGTCAGTATAATCTTGTTTGTCTTCATATAACCAATAATATGGTATTTTAATTCTTATTTTTTGACCCCCCAGTAATAACCCACCTATATCGGGATGCATTCATGATTCGGGCTTTTTACCTAACATATTCTTATTTTCCCTCATACAATTCTGATCTAGAAAACCAATAGATAACTTTCCTTCCAGTGATACCTGCTCATTTTAGCCTGGACAATTTAGCATATAAATATCGAAAATGCCTCTCCTTGAACCACATTTTTGATATCAAACTGACACCCCAATCGCTTCAATCTACAACCAATGACCCCTTTTCTCTCACAATGTCAACATAAACCTCAATGACCACTTTATATCTATGAAAAATCCCACACCCTTAAAGCTATGTTCGTACCACCTAGTAGGCACATAAAAGACAAATTTCAAGGCCCCCTCCACGGGTTGCCACCCCGAAATATTGTACTTTACCTGTTTCCTACCTCACCAGACCTCCACAGATGATCTATACTATCTCTGAACTACTGTCAGGATTGAACAATTAATTCTTCCGACTGGGGCGGTTTTTATTTTCAGATTTTCCGAGTATTTCTTAATATTGGGGGGATTTAGTGACCCCTACAACTTACTTGCCTTGTATAATTACTACATCAATACATTATACTTCAATACCGCAATGCTAAATTATTTGTGGTCACTAGATGTCAGTATTTGTATTGTCTTCATATGTACATATAGTATTTTGCCCCCCCCCCCCCCCGAAATTTAACCCCAATTTTTGGGGTGCGTTCAGGAATCGGGCTTGTTACTTAACATATTCGTCTTATTCCTCATTAAATTCTGATCTATAAAAACCACAATGAGATAACTTCCTTCCAGGTGAATACCTAGCTCATTGTTTTAGCCCGGACTATATGTTACTCGCATCGCAACCAAAATGCTGTTGGTCACCGATGGGTAGCTGAGTTTTTACTATCAAATAAAGACAGGAGATGGAGATGCCTTTTCACGAGTTGCCCTTGGTCTTCAAATATTCAAGGATTGCCACATAAGAGATTTCTCCATTATATGGAATGCCATTGTGTCAAGGTACAGCATTCAAACTACTGAGATTCGGGTTTTTCTACTCCGTTATAGCTGAAGACATGATCCCTTATATGTATCACAAAGGGATAACTACAATGACAGTCAAGTGACCCGGTCTATTGCTCGCTAGTATGAATACAGATCAAAGGCAATGGTCAACACGTCTAGAACGTTTGGTGGAGCTTCCCTGAAACCAGCAGCATGATGCATGATTGGAAGAACATAAATGTGGACTCAGATGATCTGCTTCGGAGGACTACCAAGACTCAATCCCAGTTGTGATTCCACAATATCTTCGATCCATTTCCTGAAGAATACTTTACAAACGAGGATGACATTTGGGTTGTGAAAGGGTTCTCCATTGTGGAGCTCGGGAACGTTTCTACTGGTCACCCATGGAACGTATTGACCATTTGTCACTAGGATTTAGTTACATCAAAAGAAACCATCAAGACTTTACATCGCCAATGACCAACATCACTACCACAGAACCCGTCGAGTAGTCACATCGATTTCCTCCACTTAGAAGGCTGTAAGGAGTAAAGTACACTTGATTGTGGTCACTCATTTCACTTGGTTTGCACAGGCCTATCCAAAACCAAGTTTAGTCGGGGAACCGCTGACAAGATCTTCAATTATTTTTTATTGCAAAGGATGATCAAGGAAAGGAGTTTAAACAGGACTTGACTGTCTTGCTTCATATCCTTCACTGACAAAGAGAAAGTGAATGGAAACCACCAGCTCAACAAGGTTGTCCACACCTACAATGTTACCAAACACAACACTACTGGGTATGCACACAACAAACAGACTGCCCATCCAGTACTCCTTGGCCATAACCCAAACTACTAATATATATTTAGCATTTGGAATGGTTCCCCCCAATAACACAACGACCTTCTAATGTATATATGAATTGTCAGAGCGGAAATTAGGATGGAGGAGGCCTATGAGATAGCCTGAACAAAATGCAAAGAAGGAGCAGAGAGGGCAAGTGACTTTCTCACACCTGATCATCCAGCCAAACCCAGTCTCAGCCAGCTCCGTCAAGAAGGAAATCTCACAGAAGATCTAATGCCAAAATAAGAACTTTATTCAACAAAACCGGACTCGAATCAGATGAAGAAGAGAAGAGGATTAGAATCTCCAAGAATTTGATAGATATCGTTTGAGTACATAATTATGGCCATGGAACACGCGCGCGTTGCTTGATGCATGCAGGTCGAAGACGAAAGAGCAGTCAATCATCCAGGCAACTGTAATGCCCTGGGCACAACAATAATTTGAGTTTCCCGCAAACCAATACTGATGAAAATTCTTCTCTCGACCAAGCATGGATTGTAAACTCTCATTCGCCATATGCTTCTCCTGTGGTGCGTACGGACGAAAAGATGGAGGACTCCGTTGTGGCAAGATACCCCCCAAGGGAGCCTGAACAGAAAACCATCTCAGGACAGACAACCAATTCCTCGGGTGCAAAATGTCTTAGACAACCTTGGAGGGAACATAGGTTCTTCCATGCTCGACCAGGGGAAGCATACCACCAGGGTTACATGGACCCTGAAAGTAGACCATTACTACCTTCTTAACATCCGTATGGTTTGCATGGGTGTGTGCGGTTCCATTTGGTTTGAAGAATGCACCGGCAGCC
>JAMKCH010034677.1:0-16243 GCA_023653785.1 Ophioderma brevispina | reverse complement strand
TGGAGGAGAAGAAATTACGGCTACAATCTGGTGATTTGTTCTGAGCCGAGGCTATATGGATATTTTAATACATAACATGTTTTAACGCGTCATCATTGTTCCTCCTACTGAGAAAGAGATGGACTTTGTTGCCGACTCGCGGTATTTTCCAAACCGTGGTTCCGCCCCTTGTTGGTTCTGAATTCATCGATGGCCTTGCGGTGCATGTACGTACACCTGCCACGGGCCACGGGGCTACTATGGTAATTAGTGTTCAGACCCGCTGAAAGAGGAATTTCTATTGGGTGTAACCTTGACTGAGGCCGAGCCAAGATTTATGTACATTAGTTTCTCATTCGGCTGGATAAAACGCAGGTCATACATTATATCTAGGTCACGTGGATATGTGACCTTATCGACACTGAGCCAAGAAGTCAAGAAACATAGCAAAACAATGATTAAATGCACAATTAGGAACAAACAAAATGCCTGCAGTAAGGTCATTCATTGTATAGACCCAGGGCAGAGTGCACCCTTGAAAAAATTTAGGGCTAAAATAGGGCCAAAAAAAAACAAGAATATAGGGATAATATAGGGAGAATCAAGAAAAATATAGGGAAATATAGAATTGTATTGTATTTTTACTTGGAATGTGGGCACCTTTCAATTGGATAGTCAGCAGCAATGTTAATTATTTAGAAAGTAGTGCCAAAAATGAGCCGGCTTATGGGCTGTATTGACTATATTCAGAAGATAATATTCCAATGTTGTAGGTAATTAAATAAAGAGGAGGGGGAGGGAGAATGCTTCTGACTGTGCACCTTTCTCCCTATTTGTATTTGTTTTGAGGAATCTTGGTTTCCTGCAGAGTAATTATTTAGTTATTTAAGTCAAGACCATTGATGGTTTGACCTTATTTTGATGTTGGCCCCAATATCCATAGGTCAGGGCAGACCCCCGTAGCCAGGAATGTTGCGGGGGGGGGGGTGCGGTGCGGGATTTGCCAGAGCGGACTTTTGCGTACCCAAAAAAAAATTCGGCTCGCTGCGCTCGCGGTTGACCCAAAATTTTCACGTCGTCTCAAATTCTGAAAACAACGTATAGTAACAACGAAAATCGTATGCGAGGTTAACAGCTGCTTAGTCAGGCTTAGTAATTTCATATACCATGCACCCACAACCTTAAGACTTAACTTTCATTGACAACACGGACCTTAAAACATGGCCAAGAGGACCTTCCACATCATAAAGCGGACTTTGTACATTTTTGGGAGGGGGTGCGTCACGCACGCACCCCACCCCCCCTGGATACGGCCCCTGTCCAAGGTCCAGAGAGGGTTATTTTGTTGGAGAAATTGCAAAATTTTCTGTTTTAAATAGCATTTTGAAGTACATTGGAAACCTCACACTTTACAGACAAAGATTGTACATGTGCCTTCCGGCTATCTTCTGGCAACAACAAATTGTGGTGTATTTTGAAGTGGTTAGCTCTGTCTATATCCCTCATCTTATCAAAAACTTAATGTAACAACTATGTCAATTTCAGCACTTGAAAGCCATTGTACACCAATGATATCTTACCAAGGGAAGTTGCATTTGCCGTTTTTGTCTCAAAACATGGTCAAAGGTCACATGGGTCATTAAAGGTCATACTATGTACACCCAAATCCTTAGCCAGTTGGTATTTTTAAAAGCAAATTTGGTGGCAATTTACCAATTGTACTAACAAAGGTTGTCAAGGATTAATGTAGGGGTCATTAAAGGTCAATTCGTGTGTACCAACTCTGTATAATCTTGGGGCGTGTCATTGAGCATGCTTAAACCTAATAGTTATACCTCATTTGCAAGAAAGGAAATTGCATTTGACCAGAAAAAATAAGGTCAAAGCTCACATCAGGCCTCATAGAGGGCAATCTGTGTCCAACCCGTACGAGTTGTGGTTAGGCTGTTAATTTTTATCAAGTGTGCGATGGTCATAGCACCTAAACTTGCACCAGAAATGAAATTTAATAGTTTTAACCATAGTTTCAAAGGATCACATAGGGCCTTTGGGAATCAACCTACACATGTAAACCTGGTGAATCTTGGGACTGTGATTCTTTACACAAAGTATGAAGTGAATTGATCATGTGTATAAGAGTGATCAAGGTATATTAGCATCACAGGGGAAAAATAAGAGTCGAATAGAAAACACACAAGACAAATTCACAGATGTGACCTTGACCTTTGCTTTGACCTTGAATCGCATCTCATAGCAAATGTTGTGTTAGCCAAATGGTTCTTTGGTGCAAGAGTTGTATTTCCATCAAAAATGCCTCAAAAAAATCTTGAAAGGCCAACATCTTCCGGAGCTGTGCCTGAGCAAAAAAAAAAAATCTTGAACAAAAAGATAATATTGTAAGCAAAATCTCAGAGAAATGGGTTTATTTTTTTGAAACCAAAGACCCTTATGAAGGTAAGGGTTTCAAGCTGCACACCCTCAACCCAACCAAATTGAGTATCCCCCTCCCATGGAGAGACAAAAAAACAGTCAAATTGCTTCAATTGTTGTGTAGTCAGTGTACCAACTCTGACTTCTGTATATATTGGTTAAGAATATTAAAGCAGTGGGCTATGATTTCTAAACCAAAAGATTTTTTCTGTTTTAATCCTAAACTAAAAGATTATGCCTCAAAACCAAAGTTCATCAAAATCCAGAAAGTCATAAAATTGACAAAAGAACTTGAAAGAGGACGCTTACACAACCATGCTAATTTAAGATTGGAGATACCAAATGCGATGCTTTTAAAGCTCCTTATAAAAATATTTAGACTGTATTCCAATTCTGTGAAAAATCAGGGCAAAACATAAATCTTTAATTCTGTGGAGAGAAAAAATACAGGGAAATATTAGGGGATTTGGGAAGTTTATAGGGATTATAGGGAGAGGGTCAAAAAAATTATAGGGGCTGTGTTAGCCCGTAGACAGTTCAACAGCAGTTTGTAAACATGAGGGCATGGTATCTTGAATGAATATAGGTCGGCCTGACAGTTACATACTGGGCAATTGTATATGTTGAGTTTTTAATCTATGGGCCATAACGTTCGCAGGAGGGAAATGGATTCGCAGGCAACAAAAGAAGAGAGAAAGTGTTTTGATCATTTATTTACAAGATGCCAACTAATAACAGAAATCTGTAGTGTTACATGTGCCCCAACAAACTACAATTCGCGTAAAATAGTCATGAATATAACTAATACCATGAGTTAATATAGTTTACCGTCCATATATTCATGTAGAACCTTCGTGAACGTGATTTCGAATTCGACAAGAACACCCTCCAGAAGAAGCGGTAAAGGCGTCACCGCCGTCAAAACAAGTTGCCGAAATGTATTATGCAATACACATGAAATCTGGCCAGCGGGTCTTACCAACACAAACATCACTCCTGTATGTGACTGCAACCAAGTAAGGAATAATCAATATGCTTGCAACGTATGGTGGCAACATGACGATGGAGTGTAACATCCTGCAAATTCTACAGCGGGAGGGACAAAAAAGTTTTGTTTACAGTACGATATAGCAGTCAATAACAAATGCAGTGTTTGCACAATACTTTTGTAACATCAACAACATTCAGTGTGGTTCCAAACCATAATAGATTCAACTTTCGTGTCAACTTGGAAATTAAAAGTAAAAACGTGTCCGGGACGGCACAGAGAAAAATCCAATTCTTCATCTATATGCAAAGATGATGTATATTTAAAACATGATGAAAATGACCATCTTAGTTTGGTCATGAAAACCACGGTTGTTGTATCGGGCCCACTATTTTCTTTTTCTAAGCGATGCTGTCAAACTTTCTCTAGTGAATGGGTTAGGCTAAATAGAAATGCTAAGTGCTAGGGACCCAAGGGAATTAGGCCCATGCCTCTGACCACAATGTAAATCATAAGAAAATCCACATGGCCTAAAATATATACGGTCATTGTCCTTATATGCAAAATTAGCGCTATTAGGGACTAGTACAGATTGAATTGCATATAGGTTGCTGTTATTTAGCGTCTCCGCATCGAGATTAGCAACAACTACGAAGGCCGCCGGCCATGACCATGATAACAACAGGTATGATCCACCCACCCGCCAAGATAACCTGTGATTCCAATTATGTTTTTTGAATAGTCATTATAAAACAACACCCATATATGGATAGCCAAGGCGGGAGCCAAGGATTCCGAATAAGTAATACCTGTATTAAGCCAAGACTTGAATGGCCATATCAATAATGAAATAGCTAATAATAAGACAACCAAATAGGCTAATATTCTTGTTTTACACACAGCTACCTCTGTTTCCCATTGAAAGGACATCGCCGGATAAGGGGAAAAGGAGGCCTCTATAATCATAATAGTGATTATTTCACCAATCAAGTTTGAGTTGGTGGTTTTACAACTACTTGAACATGTTACGCAATGTGTTTTTTTCCCAAAAAATACACTTGTATCAAGAAAAAAAATGAGGAGAAAAGTCTGAGAAAATGCAGGGGCATGCCTCTCTGGAAAAAGCAAAGTTAGAGTATTCCTCCATTCAATGACCCATTATTCACTTAAATGAAAGGAAAGAGAAACAGGCAAGATGTTTGTTGGCATAGTGCCCTTTGTTAGGGAGCTTGTAAGGGACGTTTTATAATGCCCTTTTGTCCTTTAAAAAGCTCCAAAGAGGGCTACTCGAGGCAGCCCTTAATAACAAAACCCAAATACCATTAGCTTATGCTACTGAGATTTGGAATTATATACTGTCTTCACACAAAGCAGACTCTGGAATACAGTACAATGGCCCGCATAAAGCATGTCCATGACCGCGCTATTATATCATGAGCAAGCTTGCTAGCAATTAGTAAAAAAATCACCAATTCCCATGGCAAAGTTCAACAGCTTCAGTGTCACCATGGTATTGAAACAATACATCACCTTGTATTTTAGTATGATTATGATACCCAGGATATGCTGGCCAGCTGTTGTTAAAATTGTGCCCATCCAAGGCTTCTGAACTGAGCCCTGATAGATTAGCCTGCCTTACCACATAGGAGGTGGTTGTGGGTATGTACGTAATAGTTGTTGTGGTTTTATGGCAATTCTTATTTAGGTCAGGCCCCCAGGAAAACAAAAATCCAATAATGAGGTCTTTCCCCCCCAAGAACCAGAATTTTGCTTGAAACTCAATATAGTTGCTAAATAATATACGCACATCCTTGCAAAGCGGCCATCGTGGTTCTTGGGGGGGAAAGGGTTCATATTTGGAAATTTCAATTACCCCATTGAAAGCCTGTATTTTAGAATTTTACATAAAACCGTCTCTTTAGGGAATTTATGTAAAGTGGGAGTTTTTGAAAACCAGCAAAAGTTAAACTTTGGAAATTGTCCCTTTAAATGCGGAATGTTTCAAGTCATTGCTCTTCATGAAAACTACATGAGGGCGTCCTCCATCCTTAATTCCGGCGATGTCCTTTGAAAACCGAATTCCATACTACATTATCTATTCCACATTTTTTTTTCAAGTCTAAGAAACCCAAAAGCTGAGACTAATACCTACGTAGTCTCAACCAAAGTACCCCTATAGAGACAATGGATCCGGGTCGAGAAAGGTTATGTCGCATGGCAACAGGCCGAGGCCGGACACACCATTACAAAATAAAGGGAGAAATTGCATCAAAAATCCAACACAAGCTCTTTCTCGAAAATAGAAAAAGCTTACATTTGTACAAAATAAACAATAGGCCTAACGTTGAGAAAGAAAACAAACCCCTAACAAATGGGACGCGATCGAACAGGACTTCATTTATTATTACACTGTACCAAACTCCACTTCCATCCCCTTCCCCAAAAAAACATATTAAATATAAAATGGTACGTCCCGCTTTAGTCCAGGGCTCAGGTCCAGGGCGTGTTTACACTAAAGCTGCTCAAGCGCAGTTGCAAGGTCGATATGCAAATAGGTCACTCTCACTGCAAATCGGCTTGACCTCTGTCATTGCACTCAAGGACTGACTCAGTTCATTTTCGCCCGAAGTATACCCCGCAAGCACAGCTTAACACGCGCCACCAAAGCAAAAGCTTTCAGTAAGAAAGACGCAAACGAGCATCAAATATGCCCACCGAAAAAAAACACCAAAAACTTCCCAAATGGACTAACGTCATAAAATTCCAAAAAAGATAAAAAACTACAGCCAAAAGGGCCCATGTCTACTCGCAGAACAATTGGGGCCGAATTTTGGGCTGAGAACGGACATAA
Organism: Ophioderma brevispina; assembly: GCA_023653785.1. NCBI lineage: Eukaryota > Metazoa > Echinodermata > Ophiuroidea > Amphilepidida > Ophiodermatidae > Ophioderma > Ophioderma brevispina. The sequence continues at coordinate 9,995 of JAMKCH010034677.1, read as the reverse complement.
AACGTGCCGAACTAGTTTCCTGCAAATAAAGCCCGACATACTATAAAAACACACGCTCTCGATCGCAACACCCATCATTGATGGGTTAAACAACATAATTCCATCCCACAAGTGTGAAACCTTTTCACATTCAACAAAATAAATTGAAAAATAGATCTGGAAAATCCTTACAAAAGTAACCAATTGGGGAGAATAGCCCTGCCAATTTTATTTGAAGAATTGGTTGGTACAAAGGCTCTGTGAAAGAATAGAAATTTGAAATAAAAAGAACGTAATTGGGTTTCAGTGGCTTACATTTAAAATTAGACTATGAATCCCATACCAATCCAAGTCATCAAGGACATCCGAAGTATCAACCCATTTGTTTTCAACATCAAATTGAGACTGGTTTAAGAATGGAATAGGACATCGTCTTTTTGTGCCGGGAAACTTAGTTTGAGCAATAAGAGAGGCTGCCCGGAAATTTTTGGTCTTGGTGGGGTGGGCGTAGCCGTTGGGCCTCCGGCTGGTGGCCTAGCTTCGCTCCACCGTAACAAAACGTTTTAGCCGTGGGATAGTTTTTGGGATTCTGAAACCACAACACCAGAATGCCGAATCAAAGAGGATATTCTAGATTGTGCTCCTGTTCATCGGCTATTTGGCTTCAGTAATGGGAGGAAATATCACATTCAACTACTAACATTTAAAATGGTTTCACCAAATTATAAACCCATAAACAGTCAGAAATGTAGAATCCCCTTTTCATCCCAAAACGGGTGTCTCGAGCGTAGAAAAAGAATGTCTTGTATGATTCAGACGACGAACATTTTTATTCCACAAATGGGATCTGGAAGATGGAAATCGGACCAGCCTAATTTCTGCCTTAATCTTATCTCTGTACACATACACTCGGGTGATTGAAATAGGTCGGCTTCAACAATTTTCATCGGGGCTGACAATTAGAACTGGGTATTCACTGAAAGTACACACGTATCAGCGGGGTGCTATGTCACGTATGCACGGACAAGAGCTAGGGGGAACACAAGTTGTACAAGTTTAGTCAGGTCTCAGCTTATCTTGATGATCGCTGATCTTTGTGTGCGATATACTGTTGGATTAGCAAGATGCCACAGGAAAGCTGAATGTAGATTGTCACGTTTTTCATCGACTGTAAGACGAGCCACATCCTGAGGAATAGTCTGGGTCAAGCTGTGTTGGAGAATGTAGACATCAAGCCTTCTATAAAGAGTCGACCCGTTGCGGGAGCGTCTGAGAAAAAGGAGAGGATCAACAATTCTCAACACACCATGTTCATAATCATTCACACAGAATGTCCCTTTTGACTCGATCATTCCCACAATGTTACCAAATAAATCTTATAGACAGGTGGTTCCAGTTTCTTGAAACAATCGTCTGGGAATATAATGCAGATAGAAACAGAATATAAAGGATATAAAGAAGTGGTGATGGATATCCGTGCGGGACAACAAAGCATTAAATAACAGGACGTTCCCCAAGATAGCCAAATTCCTATGTTCCCCAATTAAGAGGTGCTCAATTTGATTCAATTTTAGGTATAAAATTGAGCTCATAAGGGACGTTAACATGAGAGAAAAATTAATTACCTAGAGTTTAAACAGAATGGACCTCCATTTAAGACCTTCATTCTGAAATGGAAGAAAAATTGGACCCCTTTGAAACTAACAATATGAATAGGCTTAGATTTTAGACATATTTAATTTGCAAACCGAAAAATTGAAGCAAACCTTATCAAGCGTATTTAAAAGGGCTGAAAGGGAACCTAAAATCCCAAATGTAAAAAAATATGTGGTATCGTCAGCCAGTAAATTAATCTTCTTGTCTATCCTTCACCTTAATACCTTTAATATCATCATTAGGCACGGATATAGAAATATGCAAGAAGTCTCAATCGCAATAAGGAACAAAAAGGTGAAATAGGACAGCCTTAAAAAATCCCTCGAGACATATCAAGGATTTACTGAGAAATCCATTATTAATAACTTAACTTTTCCTACCATTGTAAAATGTCTTAAACCCATTGAATGATGAAATTATCCCAAGATTAATATTAGAAAGAATCTCAATAAGAAATCATGTTTCAACACTGTCAAATGCTTTTTCGAGATCTAACAGAACAATGACCCAGGAATATCGTAACTATCAGCATTCTCAATCAGACGATAATATTATGAATAGTACAGCCAAAATTCCGACCTTTCATGAATCCATTTTGATCGTCATGAATGACGATTGTCAAGAGCAGGTTTAAGCCGATTGGCCATAGTTTTGGCCATAATGTTGTAATCCGTAGTCAATAGGAAATCGGACGTAGTTTTTAACGTAATTAGGATCCCGATCTTTTTTAGGAAGCAAAGTTATGATGCCATTTCTCTGGGATGAGCACACAAATGCCCTGTTCAAGAGAGAATAATTCAAGAGGCTAAAAATAAGTCAGCAATGTCTTGAAAAACTCAATGTAAAATTCAGTGGTAGGCCATCCAGACCAGGTGACTTATTAGCTGCATGGATTTAAGATGTGACAATAGCTATGCTTTGAAATGGGTTGATTTAAGTATCTTTGAACTGCCAAGGACAAGTGAGGGATGTTAAGTTGTATCAAGAAAGGAGCATGCAGCCTGTTTGAATCAAGCAGTAAAGTTAAACACCAGAAGAATACAAAGTTATCATAAAAGGCATGCAGTTCCCACAAAAATCATAATCTGATCAGTTAAGGAGTACCATCATCCATAGTAAGATTACGAATAATTTTCTTTTCACAAGGACCGCTTTTATAAGTTGCATAAGTACCTAGAGCTTTTCATCACCCATGCTCAGCCCATTTTAACTAGATCTTACAGCCAAACCAGCCTGTTTCCTGAATTAAAATTCATACCAAATTTATTTTCCAATTGAAAGAGGAGTGGGTCGACCACAGGTTCTCAAGATTGGGATTAGAGTTCCCATCTCCATCGATTATCGAGATGTCTTTTTTACATTGTACTTTGTCCGAAAAATATATAGTTGGTTTAGTCCTTTCCTTTTTCTTTTTGCTGGTGTATTCAATGGCAGTAGCCAGTAAGTAAAAAAACATTTTAAACTATCCCAAAGAATATTAGGATTGACAAGAGAATCAATATGGCTGGTTTTAAACTCAGCAATTTGGAATTTGATAAAATTAATAAATTTCAGCATCATGACTTAAAAAAGGGACAATTGAGCGTCCAATTTAGCCTTTACCTCTTGCAGGGATATGCATTGAAATTTGTGCAGTGACAATAGAATGGTCAGAATGATACCGGACAATAATGTTGGAAGCATTCACGTTATTGACAAAATCCAGTGGATACAAAAATGTAATCAAGCCTAGATAAGGCAAACCGGATGTGTTTTGGTGGCCTAGTGTATTTTCTGAGGTTAGGATGTTTCCAATTCCGATTATCAACCAGTTGAAGTCATCATAAGGTGCCTCAAATTATCCCTTGATTTACATTGGAAATGCGTGTTGTAAGAGAACCCATTATAATCAAGAGGACCTAATGCAAAAATTGCCAATCCCCTGCAACGATCAGTCGAGAGGGATCCCCATTACTATCCAAACAGCCAGAGATCATAGAAAAAAATTCAGGGTCATCATTATTGGTGCATAAACATAACTAAAATTAAATGGAACCATTGGAGTAAGGCATCAATCAATAATCTACCGTCAGGGTGCCAAAACAAGCGTATAATAGAAAACAACAATGGAGGACTTGATTAAGATACCAACCCCTCTGCTGTTTGATGCATAACTAGAGAGCCACATATGACCACCCCACTGAGTGGACCCACCACCATCTCTCTTTTAAAGAGGAATGGGTTTACTGGAGAAAATAATGTCTTCATTACGGTTATGAAAGTAATTTAATATTTTCTTCCGCTTAAAATTATCCTGAAGACTTCCCTGAAATTAAAAGTTGCTAAATTTTACAAGGCCGAATGAGAAATAATAAAACAAAATAAAGAACATTAAATATTAAAAAAAAAAAGCCACACCATGACATACAGGACTCATTTCAGCACAACACACGCCACCAAAATCCAAAACAGCAAAGTAATTCAAGAAAAAAAATCAGGGTCATCATTATTGGTGCATAATCAAATTTAACTAAAATTAATGGACACACACCATTGAGTAAGGCATCCAATATAATATATCTACCTTCAGGGGTCCAAAAAAACAAGCTATTAATAGAAAACAACAATGGAGGACTTGATTAAGATACCAACCCCTCTGCTGTTTGATGCATAACTAGAGAGCCACATATGACCACCCCCACGTGAGTGGGACCACCATTTATAATCTGTTGTTTAAGAAAGAATGCGGTTTCCTGGAGAAAAATAATGTCATCTTACGTTTAGAAAGTAAGTAATATGTTTTCCGCTGTAAAATTATCACTGAAGACCCCTGCAATATAAAAGTGCTAAAGTTTTAAAGCCATGAGAAATAATCAAAAAAAAAACACCCCAAAATAAGAAAATTAAAATATTAATTAAAAAAAAGCCACACCATGACACGTGACTCATTCAGCACCACACACCCACCAATCACGCCACCCACGCCAACATACACAGACCAGAAGCCAGACAAGGACGGAAACATACACCACAACAAACAAAACACAACAAAAACAACACATAAATACACTCCAAACAAAAACATTGAAAACCAAGGAAAACAAACCAAACTAGGGCTGGACTGGAACTCAAGAACCAACCAGGACGTTGAAATTCAGGACGAAAAAACAGTTTCAACCCATTGGTTCTACCGGAACTCCTAAAGTTTATATTACCTTGACCACCACCAAATAGGCAGGCGACAGCAGTGGCAGTGGGGAAACAGGACGCAAAATCAACGCAATAGATGCCGCGTGAAAAATGATGCTGTATCGCGCGAGTGATCCCTATGCTGTAGCACGCGAGAATATTGGGGTATTTAATCCGCGCAGAACGGCAACTCGGACAAAATGCGCCCACTCGGTGGCAACAGGCGGTTGACCACTGTGTACAAATGCCATAGACAATTTCGATGGTGATCGCGCACCATTTTCGATAAGCTACATAATTTAATTATGCATAAACGCCTTCAATGACGTAAACCGGGGGATGACTTAGCGTAATAGCGCCACGCACGGCTGGCGAAACTATAAGCTACAGATTCATGCAGATCAGTGTGCAACGCAATCCATTGTCTTGATTCGAGTGTCCTATCCCGATTTATTTGGATCCCTGGTGGCAATCAAAGTATAGACAAAATATTTGTATTCCCAAATTTGTGTAAGGATTTTTTTTAAACAGCCCCCAAAATACAGAACACATCACAATTTGATACCATATTGATTACCAAAAAATTGATGCTGCAAGCTACACGCATGGTAAAAGTTTTCAAGTCAAAAAATCTTTCAGTGCTCATAGCACAAGACTACAAGTCATCCATATCACAAGTCAACTTGCAAAATTGCAACGGCAATGTTATTACGAAAATGTTGTCCCATTTTTCTCCTCCAAGGGTGCATTTACCACAAACCTCTAAAAGATAAAATTTTGATCAAATAAGCCAAGCTGTTCATAGGCCATTTATAAAAAACAACTACACCCCATAGGTTCAGTTTTGCATCAGCATTGCAATTGCATAACTGGAGACGTATCAAACATCAGCTCTTTCATTTTGACCTGGTGTTGTATCACGAATTTTAATGACAGCCGGGTAAGTCCGAACCGCATGAGAGTCCTTCAGCTTTCGACTCCGCCGCACCCTCCCGTTTGTCCGCGTCTCATTTTCTGCACCTTCACTAATAGTCATGCATTTGACCAAGGAAGTCTTTCTCCACTCTTTCTTCTTCTTGAAGCAATAATGAGTGCCTTACGGCACTTTTCTTTATCAGGATCCAAGGAAAAACCAACATGGATAGGTCTCGTTTTATCACTTCTCTTTCCACTTCGATGGGCTCGTTGAATGTCAACACGATCACACCACATTGTTGCAGGAGGTTCTTGATATACAAAACACATTCTTGTCCCTCCTAACCTTCCGGGATATGAAATTTGGGGGGGGGGGGGGGGGAGGGGGGGGGGGGGGGGGGGCAAATGTTATTGCGACACGGTTTCTGTTTTCCGATCATCTATTTGAGCACTGTTCATCCAGCTCTTCTGAGATTTTCAATCAGATCTTGCATGATTTTTCATATCCAAAACGGTATCCTTCGTGAGCTCTCGCATTCCGTAAGTACTGCTGCGAAGCGAGCATCCTGACGGTTCTCAAAAGCCTTGAACCATTGCGGTGCCTCCTCGTCTGAATACGAGTGAGCCATGTTGCTTGCCATACTCCCGACTGTACTACGAGCTGCCAACAACGCCTCCCCGTTGCCTATATCAACAACATTCTTTGTCTGGAGATCCATTAGAGCTTGAGAATTGTTCTTATTTTTCTTCATTTACTGGTGTGTTTTCAACAGAAGGGGGGTCCCTACTCTTTCTTGGAGTTTTGTTTTTTCCCAGGTTACACAATGTGTTGAAAAGACAGTAACTTGGAAAATACCAAACAATGGGCAAAAATGGGAGCTCCGTAAATAGGTTGACCACCTCACACGCGCGCCATGTTGACCTCCTAAATTTATTTTCTTTTGTTTGCATTGTACTTTTGTTTTATTATCAACTCTGTTATTTTTATTATTTTTAAAGATTTTTTATTAGTTTCGTTTTTATTTTAGTTACTTTGTTTATTGTTTGTATTTTCATTTAGTGTTTTGCATTTTTGTTATTATTTTTTTCATATATTTTTGTTCATTATCTTTTGTAGTAGTTTAATTTCTTATAATTATTTATGTAATTTTTAATTTATAATTTTAAGTTAATCTTGTTTTTCTTTTAAAATCTCATCTGTTTTATTTGTTTTTCTTACTTTTTTATTTGTAATTTAGCGTTTTTTTTTTTTACTCAATTGTTATTGTTACTTCTTTTGCCTGTTGGTTTTAGTTTGTATTTTTTCTCTCTGGTTTCAACTTTCTTTTCTTTGTTTTTCCGTGTCCTTTTTTGTTTCTTCTATCTTCTTTCTTCACTTTTGGCTACTTTATTCCCCACTTCGTGATTCAATTAAGCTTGGTAGGTTGTTAAAAAAGGAACAAAAAAAGGGGGGAATAAAAAAAGCAACAACGGCCCCTCTTTCACTGGTAACAAACAGCTCAACCAAGAACAACGACAATGAAAAATCAAACTTCTCTTGACCGATTTCGAACCCAGCACCAACAGGGCGAAATAATGCAAGTGTGTAAGTACCCTATAGACCTTTGCTGCGCTACATAGAACTTGGCTACTAGACTTGTAATCTGCTCAATTCACGATTGACATGACCCAATATGGCGTCTTACGTGGAAGGGCAACCATTATACAGGGGTTTTAAAAACGTTATCAATATCCTTCAATTTCGCAAGGAAAATGGAGAATTCTTCTGCTTACATCCCTGCCGGAAAGAAATTAATTTTCAGGTCATTGGGTAATATTGGACAACCCCTCATATATTTTTCACCATATTTGGAACATCCGCTATGTAACATAATCGTGATGTAACGTAGAAATCCCCAATTTGTTTTACATGTTTCCTACGGCGGTCCGGAAGTGTGGAGTATTTGTCACAGACTGCGAAAGATATTATATTATACTGCGCGAGCGAATTTAACGTTATTTCCGGAACCGAAGGGGTTCTATGGAGATTTTTGCATCAGAGGGTCCGTTACTATGTTTTGTTTTGAATATGTATCGTAATTGGGTCTGAACCCATAGAACCTAGCGAGAAAATTGAACGTTTTTGTCGGGTACTTCGGTGCTTGCAAACACGGAAAAGTAAGGCACACCGCTACGGGCCGCATCCCTTACACTTAAGCTATAGGTGCGTCCGTCGGCGCCCCTAAAACAGAATTTGATCGCCAGTGGTGTGCGCGATACCGGCGATATATTTAGAGGGCGCGCAGTCAAATAATTTTCTCACCAGATGTCTACGGTCACCACCTTCATGAATGTACCCTTTACATGCAGGGAAAATGCAACTTCACAGATAACTATGTGAATAAGCCTAAGCGTTTTAAGAAATTTCTTTTCATCTTTCTGTATGTTAAGGGGTGATTTTTTCCATTAAAATTTTAGTTATTATCATCATTATTGTTTTAATCATTTGTCTTTATTTATTTTGAGGTATATAAAGCATTTTGCAAGAAAAATTTGATATTTTTTTCACTAAGGACACATCAGCAATAGCTCGATTATGGTTCTTCATATTCCCGTTCGTACCTTTCAACTGAATAGCGCTTGCAAATGGGACTGGGTTATATATGGAAACTTGGGGACTCGATAATAAGTCAAAAGTCACACAAATATACACTTATTCTTATTATGTTTAATAAAATGACTATACTCAACTCATATTATTAATAAGGAACTCGCGAGCCAACGTAGGATAATAAAGAGCACGACCCGACGTCTTCTCACGTACAGAACTGGGCGATGACTAACCCCGAACAAAGGGCGACCAGTCGTTATATTGAGAAGAGGTCGAGATTGCGCAATGATATAATCAAATTAACCAATTCACTCAGAATTAAATAGCGTTATAACATTATGTCAAAGTGATATAATAAAGTAATTACAGCTGCTGATTTGCTGTAGCATTCATAGTGTCCTCAATTCAGGACGATTTTAAATAAAATAAAAGAAAAAGAAGAACATCCCAGATAACATGGAGATATTGGGCCAATATAGGCCCAATATATACTCAATATCGGACCAATATTGGCTAGTTATCGGTCCAATGTTATTTGCTCATAGGCCCAAAATTGGACCAATATTGGGCCCGGGCCAATGTTGGCACAATATTGGGCCAATTCTTGGTAATATATATTGAACCAATATTGGGAATATATCAATATTTTTATTGGCAAAATAAATATATTTTTCAACCTGCTTTATTTAAATAAATTAATTAAATAATTTGAGCTAGCCAAATAGTTTATTTTTTATTGAAATTTGTATTATATAGTATAATATTTTTGAAATATTGTGTTCTGATCAAAACAATCGTCCTTGAGAGATTTTAGCGTTTCTATTGTTTTCTCACCCTGCTATATTTAGGCAAACAATTAGCCTTAAGCCAATATTGGGCCAACGTTATCCCAATAATTGGCTCTATATTGGCTGTTGGTCGATTGGCAATATGATGCGCCAATATTAGATCATTAAAGGATGCCGATATGAAGCCGATATCACATTGCCAATGGAAAACCAATAGTGGCCCAATATACGTTAGCCACGTGATGCCGATGCCAAGATTACCGATGGGGAACCATTGTTGGGCCAATATATGCGTGCTATCTGGGATGTTTATCGTCTCCAACCGCTTCTTATTTTAAAGCAATAATAGCACATTTGTTTGAAGAGCGCCCCCAGTTTTTCAAAAATTTTGAGATTTTTACACGGTTGCATTGGTAACTAGTAACTGGCTAGTAAACAATACCTGTGAATGGTTAAGCTAGAAAATGTCTATGTGTCGCAAACGAAGGAATTTTGTAATTAGAATAATTAATATCGGAGATCTCCGATAATAATTCAACGGCTGCTGGAAACGGCCTTCCAATATGAAATAGCCGGGAAATAGCGCCATCCATGTACGTGTCTACGCTCATCCATTAGTTGTTTTATTGGTTCAGGCAAGTCAAGTTGGAGGTTATTTTCTTGAGGTGGCACTATTTCATCATGGACGGTCATAAACTTAGCATTTCCAGCTCTGCCGCTGAGTACAATCTGGATTCCCAATTCTAATTACAAAATCGCTTATTTTATGATAAATACGCATTTGAGCATTCTCCTAGACCAATTACCAACATAACTGTACTGTGCAAAAATATCAACTTTAGAAAATTGGGGCGCTCTTCAAAAAATGTGCTGTTATTGCTTTAATACCCTTGGGAAAA